>VYZM01024138.1:128606-141468 GCA_013398915.1 Dromas ardeola | reverse complement strand
AAAAAAAAAAAAAGTAGTACTGTTCTGTGTGCAACTGGTCGTTTACACTCACTCACACCTTCTTGCATAATTACAGGTGTGCGCCTGTGCCTTAGTACAGCTGTGCCTTCTGCAAAATCAGTAGTGTGCCCTTTCTCCACAGGGGCACCAATTGCTTGCCAGGGTAGGAAACAGGACCCCACCTAGCACATCTGCGGGTGCTTTAGGACTCCTTTGCCTATTGTTTCATGCTGGAGAGAATTCTTATCCAAGAAAATATATTAAGACATCTGTTCTTGCATAAGAGCAATATATACATTAAGAACAACTTAAGACAGCACTTCCCCTGTTTCCCTAGGCAGAAAGCAACACACGCTCTATAGGTAATACTGGACCGGCCAGTTTAAAATGTAATTTTGAGGGAATACATTAAGATGTCTTTGAGAGCTTCCAAATACTGAGCACGCACCTTCAAGCAAGAAGGCTCGGAGATAAACTCCAGTGTTTTGAGGCATTGATTACTTACAGACACATTCCAGACGTTTCAGCCATCACACTCCCATGAAAAAAAGGCGTGATGGCCAAAATGCTGGGAATGTACCTGTAAATATTAAAAGGCTTAAAATTACTCAGCTTATCTTTTAGCCTTTTTCAAAGTGACATACAGAGGATGTCTTTGGCCTATGCCAAGGAAAAGTGGTAAACCAAAGAAAGTCTAATTAACATAGCGATGTGTTGCAATAGAATCAGTTTAGAAAGAAAACCGATGATGAATAAATACACAGAAACACTCCCGTTATGTTACTGGGAACTATCATTTTGAAATTTGCGGAAAGCTCAACCATGAAACCAAGGAGAAAGCAGATGTAATCCAGCTTGTTAAATGAAGAGGCTTTTGTTTTGGGTTTTTCCCTTGACCTTCAATAGCTTAATATTTAGAAATACTATGTTTCACAGTTACTTTTTTTTTTTTTATTGGCCTGCAGAGAGTAAAGGCTGAACACATTTGCTAAGCAGGACCCTGATTCATCATCTAGAATGCAAACAACTGCAGGGCAACCACTCAGCAGCTTATAAACTTAGGGCACATGTGAGACTCCAGTGTATGTAAAAAATGACTGAAGAGGACCGAGTTTAATCTAGGAATATAGTCTGTTACTGTATTCTTTTTGGTATATAATCCAATAATAGTCCAATTTAATGAAAATGGAGTATGAAGCCGGTATGGCCTTCACTTAATATTTAGAAAACCTTTTGCAATGTTTCTGGAAGGTACGCTCCATACAGTTATAATATTAATTATTACCTCCTATTCTATTTTAACCTAATTGCTTTACTCTCCATATTACATGCACTAGCTGTCAGTGCTAGCGTCAGGCAGAAGAGGTCTGCAGCCTCTTCCTGCTCCCTGACAGTAGCTCTGAGAAGGAAACACAGCAAGATCACCAGAGGCGTGTTTTACTCAAAGCCAGCAAAAACAACAGTAACATTTAGGAGATGGGAAGGGAAACCATTCTTCTGGGTGGATTTTAAGAGCCAAATTTTGTAGTGATGTTTTTAATACTCATTATCTCCTGTCCCCAAGAAACAGTTATCACAGAGGAGGAAGAGGAGCAACATAAACATGAGCAAAAGCGCCGTGTGCCAGATGAATGTCCAGAGAGATGGGAAGCTGTGATTGAAGATTTTTGCAATACTGAAGCTGATGCCAGTGCCTAGTAGTTAACATTCAGTCACTCTACAAATATTTATTTAGAGACAGTGTAACATACCCACTGCAGAACTTTGAGTTTTAAAAAGAGCCATGAGATTTTTAATTTTTTTTTTTTTATTTTATTTTAAGGAACCTTAATACAAAGGCAATGCAGATCTTTAGTCTTTTACTCTCTGGTGGCTACTCCTAGAGGGTTTGCATGGCACATGGGTGATGCTCAAAGCCTATATTGACATTCTGTATAGCACTGAATTTCCCTCTACCATAATCCCAATGAAAACTCAGTTTTGGAATGAAACTGAAGCAATGAGCTCTCTTCTTAACCTCAGCACTAAATGCTGATTTAACCCTTATCCGGGCAAATAGATTTGGGTTTTGTTTTTGTTCACCAAACACTAATATACTTTAATGAAGATCTTGAAAAGTGTGTGTTTTAAAACAGTCATTGTTAAATTACTGATGTTTAAACAAAACCACTGAACCCTTTAACCCTGTGGACACTTGCCATCTAAAGAAGGTGACAAGTTATTGCAAAAATGCAAAAAAATCCTAAATTCTTCAGGTGCTGCAATATTAATTGCCAAATCCCTGCAAAAAAAAAGCTTTTCTGGGAACAGAAAACTATCATAAAAAGATAAATTCCTTATCACTACATCCTTCAAAAGAATGACACAGTATTTCTGGAGCTCTCAGACTTCTAGATCTTTTTGCCCTAAAGAAAGGCTAGTTTTTAGTGGGCGAGGTTCTTCGTAATTGAAATCCCAGCCCAAAGGTACTGCTGTACAGCTCCCAAATGTATCCTGGGTACTCAAAAGCCTTAACCGACCTGAAGCAGTCATAGATACTCACAGTGGATAACCATAACTAAGTCTCCTGTAGCGCGCTCTAAGTCAATTGATGAAAACGTAACTTCCATGGGAGCGTGACCTGGAGCAAGAGCTTAACACAGGTCTCGGAGACATCTGGGTCAGCCTCCACCCACCTTGCACACCCCCACTGCCCAGATAACCCAGCCCCTCAGCATTTGCCTCCTCAACAGCCACAAGATCACAGCAACCTGACTATTTAAAGTGCTGGTAAAATTCACCTTTTTCCCCCCTTCACCCTGAAACTTGTTCTATTTCGGGGAACCACTCCAAGATCCATTTGGCACTGAGCCTAACATTTGTTTCTCAAGTAGATCTGCTCCTGGAAATATTTATAGGCTCTTAAGTAGAGATAACATGAGATATCGGTAACAGTAGAAGTGATTCACACACAGACAAGGAGTTGGATAGTTGTCCCCCTTTTTCCCCAAATCCATCTCTGTTTATTGTGGTTTTCTTCCCTATCTATGTGCTTCATAGTTATCACTATGCACCTGTTATCACTAATAACCCTGACTGTGTATACTAAGGGACATTTCTCTTCATTACACCGTAATATATAATTTATAATAAGTAAGTTTATAATTAATGGTAACATTTCATGGAGGAAAAAAAAATAAGTGTAGCAGAAAACTGCAACTATTATACCCCACGTCATTTATCTCTGTGGATAAACAGATTTAATTTCATTGCAAGTTGCTGTGGTAAGGGAATGTTTTAACATTCTCCAAATCCTTAACCCCTGGGTTTTAGAAGTCATAAGAATTAAAACAAGAAGGACCATTACAGCTTGCTGCAATTAGCATTAATGATGAACCCAAGAAAATTTAATCTAGTAGCGAGTTTGGTCACAACACATGCATTCAAATAAGAGTTCATTGTCCCATTTTTGCATACTCAAAATTAATATTAAGGAGCAGCACCACTAACAAGGGAAGGTACTTATATTTCCACAAAGCCGAAGCTGGGGTCTCCATAAATACCTTTACGTAGTCACTGATTCCAAGCTACTCTACATTTACATTGCTACAGACAGCTACTGTCAGATTTCAAATATCTGAAAATCCCACTCAGTAACATGGAATCTGAGACACTATAATATATGTTTTTTCTTCTTTCTTTACCAGTGACAAGGGAACTGGTCCAAAGATTCACACTGTCTTTCAAAAAAAAAAAAAACCAAAACAAAACACAAAAAACCCCACCCAACCAACTTTAAATTAACTTCAAAAAGTGCTAAAACCTCTGAATCTCCAACCCCAGCAAGTTTTTTTAGCATTCTACATCTACCCTCTGCTTCAGAGCAGTTGCAACAAAAGTGTTTGCTCAAGCTATGGGAGTTGTTGACTTACTGATTTTACATGATATGTCCTATAGACAAAGTAAGTGCAGCAGCCAAAGGAAAAAACAATGTTTAGAACTGTTTTTCTCTTCAGAGAGGCTTCGGGAACGCAGCTAAAACCTCCAATTACATTTTTCAAATAGCGGAGCATGTTAGGCCAGTACGGCCCAAAATCTTGGCCAGCCTGACAGGCTCAGCAGGTTTTTCTCCCTCAATTGTGACACCAACCCCAAGACAAGTACAGCAGAGCCCCAGACATGCCTTGTGTCAGAAACGAGCAACGAACGACACGTGAGCACCGCACTCAAGTTTTCAAAGATGTAGGTGGAAGTTTTGCTGCAAGAATCCTACAGAACATCCATGAACGCAAATTAGGAAACTGAAAACAGGACCTCCTGCCTCCTCCCAATTAACATTAAAGACATCTACATCAGTCAGCTTGAGACATTTCCCACCATCAGCACAAGTTGTTTTCATTACGCTAAATGATCACTGGTGGGATTTTTGTAAGTCCTCACTGACACCAGTTTTCAATAAAACCAACAGGATTTTGAAATCACAGCATCCATTGTTGTTATCACAACAATTCAACTCAAAACCAGCTTAGATACACAAAAGCTTTTCCCGAAACCTACACATTTCCAAACAGTGATTGCACAGAGCTTCATCTGGTTATCCAGGTGTATGCTTTATCACAAGTCTTTGGGGCTGTGTCATGTTATGCATCTGAGCCTCAGAAAAACACTGGAAAATCTGCACATACCACATTGGCAGAAAAATAAAAGGATGTTCATAATTTCAATGTCCAAAAATAAAAAAAAAATAATTCTATGTCCAAAGGCAAGGTAACAACTATGAATCCGCGTCCTACTTAAATAAACCGTGATTTGTCCTGAACACAGAACTTAAGTTTTTAAGTCCTTCATTGACTGCATACACATGATTTGGCTTAACGCAGGGTGCTGGCCTATTTCCATAGTTACAGGCACATAAATGACTTCAGCAGAGTTCTCCAACAACCTGAATTAACTCAGTGTTCACATTATTAACACAGCTTTTACTTTGTACCTAAATAATTTTGTTTATGTATTCTATTTAGTTTTCATTTTTCTGTTTATGTTCTGTAGTTTTGTCTCCTGAAAATGTTCCAGAAGAGAAGATACTTTTTGATGGAAATAGTAATTTTTGCAGTCTGAGTCCATGGAACTTCAACAGAAGTTTACATTAAAATTAAAAGCTAGTTCACATTAACAACACTGAATATTTTTTTAAAGTGATTTTTGCCAGAAAACACCTAATATCCCTGCCATGCAACCTAAAATAATGAAAATAGAAAGACAAGCCTGAACTTTCTATTCTGCAAGGCAACTTTCAGTTCTTTTCCAGTAAAACCTGGCAAACAAATGAGAGAATTAATCTCCTGAGAGATGAATAAGTAATTTATGTCAAAACTCCTGAATTTCTTCAATAAATAAGAGAGGAAGATTATGAAGCATTGAGATGAAAGTACTGAGGTTGGAAGTTGTGCTGCTCAGCTCCTGGCATGAAACTTGTAGTATTACTGGCAAGTACCAGAAATCAAAGCAGGACTAGTAAAGCACTGAGCTCAGAGGTTAGCACGTGTTCTCCTCCAGCACTTACGTAGGATAACTCTAGCTGAGAATTTTGGTCCGTAAGCAACACGGATGGTTAGTTCCTATTAGCTTCAAACAGAAAGCGGGCTGTGAAATACCCTTTTCATAATACAGAAACTTCAGCCACAAAGAGGAAGATGATGGGGGAAAGGGGTGGGAGGAGAAAGAGAACCACCAAGTACTGTTCTGACCAACCAAACTATTCCATGCCTTGTAAATGGGTTTTTGTTTCTTTTTGTCTTGGAATTTATCTTTTTTACCCTATAAAAGCTGAGATAATTTTAATCTTCATACTTTAGAAAACGTTCACAGAAGTATCCTTCGAAAGAGGTAGTTCTCCCATTTTGGGGAATCTCTAACGTGTCTCTTTTGGAGCAACAGAGAAGCAAGTGGGATTTTTAGTGGCTTGAGGCTGCACTCAAGCTGGGAGGAAGTAAAATGCTTTTTAGGCACTGCCACAGGACTGCCCCCTTTCAGTGAAACAGAAACTCTCCCACGTATTTTTCTGCAATTATATTGGGTTTGTGTGGCAAGGTTTTGGTACCGGGGTGGGGGGGACGACACACGACACACGTTACAGGGCTGCCTCCTGTGAGAAGCTGCTAGAAGCTCTGCCTATGTCAGATAGAGCCAATACCAGCTGGCTCCAAGATGGACCCACCACTGGCCGAGGCTGAGCCTATCAGTGACAGTGGTAGCACCTCTAGGATAATATTTAAGAAGGGAGCAACTGCAGCAAGGAGAGAGAAGTGTGAATATGAGAGAGCAACAACTCTGCAGACACCAAGGTCAGTGAAGAAGAAGGGGGGAGGAGGTCCCCCAGGTGCCAGAGCAGAGGTTCCCCTGCAGCCCGTGGTGAAGACCATAGTGAGGCAGGCTGTCCCCCTGCAGCCCATGGATGTTAACGGTGGAGCAAATATCCACCTGCAGTCCACGGAGGACCCCATGCCAGAACAGCACCCGAAGGGCGCTGTGGCCCTGTGGGAAGTCCACACTGGAGCAGGTTTGCTGGCAGGACTTGTGACCCCATGGCAGGACCCACACTGGAGCAGTCTGTTCCTGAAGGACTGCACCCCATGGAAGGGATCCACGCTGGAGCAGTTCATGAATAACTGCAGCCTGTGGGAAAGACCCATGTTGGAGAAGTTCATGGAGAACTGTCTCCCATGGGAGGGACCCCATGCTAGAGCAGGGGAAGAGTGCGAGGAGTCCTCCCCCTAAGGAGGAAGGAGAAGCAGAAATAATGTGTGATGAACTGACCACAACCCCCATTCCTCATCCCCCTGCGCTGCTTGGGGTGGGGGGAGGAGGCAGAGAAAATCAGGATTAAAGTTAAGCCCAGGAAGAAGGGAGGAAGACATCTTCAAGCTTTGATTTTATTTCTAATTACCCTACTATGATTCGATTGGTAATAAATTAATCAAATTTTCCCCAGCCAATTCTGTTCTGCCCATGACAGTAATTGCTGAGAGATCTACCTGTCCTTATCTCAATCCACAAGCCTTTCGTTATATTTTCTCTCTCCTGTCCAGTTGAGAGAACAGGAGTGGGGGATGGTAGAGTGACTTGGTGGGCACGTGGCGTCCAGCCAAGGTCAACCCACCACAACCATCTGACACTATCCACACTGCTTCCTAACTAGTTTTTGTCTTGCAGGAGTCCGCTGATGAAATGCGAGCTCCTTACTGTCCTCTTCACTCCCTCTCCTCCCTCCTTCCATCTTCTCCCACAGACCCACCCCAGATTCCCACTTCACAGCTCTCTCCCCATGTCATTCTTCATCCTTTTCTCAAACTGACAGTTCACTTTCACTCAAAAGACTCCATTTAAAAAGACTCATTAAATACAGTTGTCATAAATCCATAGATACAAGACAATAAAACAGCATATCACAGAAAAGTTTTCTAGTATCTTTTAGATAATTCTTGGCAAGAATCCATCACAACTCTTGGTAAATGCCCTCATGTTTTATCCTCCCAGTTGAAAACCCACACTAAGCATGAAAAGGCCTGCCTTCTACTACCTATAACATATTATATATTTTTCAAAATCAGTAATTTTTTTTCAGCTTCATTCCCCTTTGCCTGGGAGATACTCACAATCTGCAGTCTAGTCAGTTCCCATCCTGCTGCTTGCCTCTTCAGGCAGGTTTTTTTTCCTCCCTGTGTCCCACTACAAGCAGTTTTCTGCTCTTTTAATTATTCCCAGATTGACCTCCTGCAATTTCTATATTGGACTAACGTGAAAGTGCCATAAAAGCATCTCCTGTGTAAAATACAGAGCAAGGGTAGGTTCTGTTGATACTGACTGAAATCCTTCAGTTCATAAGTTTAAGGATCACATCAGTCTTTAGAGTTACGAACATAGTAGATACTGAGGTTCTGTAACTTATCAAGCCATTAAACTGCTGTCAGAGTCAGGTTTGCACCTTGCAAACATAGCCTCCATTTTTCCTTAGCTTGGCAGCGTCCAGCTCACTCAGCATCTCCACCACTTTCCTTCAGGTGCTGTGAGTCTCCATTGCCTTGTGCTTCCTCAGACTTTGCACAGGCTGCAAGCATTTGTTTTTGTTTATTCCAAGGGTGCTCTTAAAAGTAACCAGAGTTGGGTGAAGATCTAAGCTTTTCCAAACCTTTCTAGAAAGACTGTCCCTGTTGCCGCTATATGTTGATACCTGGCAGTTGTGTAGTTTTAATAGACTCAGTATCTTCCTCTAAACTGAGTTATTCTAGTTTCTAATTTAAACAGTGTGACATCACTTGAAATGTTTTACAGGAAGCAAAGCACAGTACTTAAACACTCCTGATTTCTGGAAGCAAGCCTTCCAGAAAAGTTTTCTTTAGTGGGGTGTATTTTACACTACAGCACTATTGTGTGGCACTAAGTTCGTCTGTTCATTTTTTACCAGGTTTCATATTAGTTGTTCCATTATCTTCCCTCAAATATGACTAAAATTGATCTTTCTAAAAATATTGCTACAATGCTAAGTTTTGAGTCAAATCTCTTCATCTTTTCCACAGTTTCAAATAGCTATTTGGGGAAGAAATCTGTATCCCAGAGACTCATTCAGCCAGCTCTTTTAAAACTCTCAGATGCAAGTCATTTCAGGCTGTCAATATGCAAGTCAAGAAACTCCTATTTAGTATCCTCCTTTGTTATGAGCGATACTGAAACACTTTTGATTTCATCCTGTGATTTCTATGTCACTGGACTGCTCTCAAATACAGTAAATGAATATAAATGCTCAGCCTTTTAGCATTACTGCTTATTCTTCTGCTTTTACATCTAAGTGAACTAACAGCATTTGCTTCATTCATATTTTTAAATCCCTTTCAGCATAGGCTCTACCATTCATAGCTCTACCAATGGCCCTACCATTTCCATTTCCTTTTCTTGCAAGTTCTCTGTCATCAATAGCCTGATCTGCATCAGTCATTAGTTTTGTCTGCATGGGCATCTTCCTTACTGCAGCTACCCGCAGGAGATTTTTGAGCACCTAGCAACACTTGCTTAAAACACTTGCTACTCACTAGAATTAAGAAAAACATGAGTGATGACTTCAAATTATGAATCAGCCAACAGATCCCATGCCAAGGAGGCCGAAGTATTTAACACCGTCTTTGCATCGGTATTTGCCAAAAGCTGGCTGCGAGTAGGCTGCTGATACAGCGACACCAGTGACAGTGATTACGTATCCTGTAGAACAGAGTCAGAATTAGTAAGAGAATACTTAAACACTCTCACCTTGTCACAGGATGCTTGAAGATTGGGCTAAACTAAACTCAGAACCTCAAATGGTTATTCTTTGAGATCTAACAGGGAACAGTTGCTGTACCAGAGAACTGGGAGAGGCAAACTTGGTGGCTACCTCTAAAAAGGGAAGGGCTGGGGTGGGAGAGGAGGTGTCAAACAACATATAGATTTCTAGACTAGACTTAAATCCTTAGAAAAATCATATGGTAAATAACTAATCTGCTGTAAAAGGAAACAAAGAGAGTGACAGCAGTTACTTTGGATCTATCAACAACAAATCTTGCTCAACCAAATTAATTTTCGTCTGGAATACAATTGCAGGCCTTCTAGATATGAAGCAATGACTGTCATATCTCTCAAATTCATTAATGCTGTCTGGCAAGCCACAGAACACATTAATGCATCCTTTTATTTTTGGCTATAATCCATTAGAGATACAGGAGTTTCTGGGTGTATGTTGAATGATAGCATTAGAAAGAAAAGACAATTTTGGTAAACCTGAGGAAGTGGGTAAAAAAAGCGAGTTCAGTAGGAAAAATGCAAGTTACTCAGATAGCTGACTGCACAGATACAGTGTGGAAAACAAGAGGGGAGGCAAAAATTCTGCAAGAAATAGTTTGGAGGCTACAGGGTGGATCACAAAGTCAGCATAATTCAGCACTTCCTACTCTGTAACAGCACAATAATCCTTGTACTCAGATATCCGTGTGAGAGCACAGCTTATAAGACACATGGAAAAGTTCTGCCACTCCGCTCAGCATTCATACCTTTCCTGAAATGCAGCGCTCAGAAGTGGATAAAGCCAGAGGAAAACTAGGAGGGTCAACAAGAGTGGTCAGAGATCTTCAGCACAACTAGGAAAGAAATGCTGGCCAATAACAAACTTTAAATATAGAAGAGCTTCTGCAGAAAAAGAAGGTAACCATCTGGTAAACAATTGTGGTGAGGACAAAACTGAGGCTTAAACAGATTTTGGTTTTAGTGAAAACTAACTTCACTAATAGGAAGAGCGAGCTGTGACTGGACTTAGACTCAGACGAACACTTCTCAGAAAAGATGTACAAACAGCTGATGAGGACAGACATACAGCTGAAAGATCATCTCCTGAGGTGCCTCTGGTCCTTTTCCCCCCCCTCGCAGTCGGCATGAGAAGGCCCAGATTCAGCAGTGTGAAACTGGCAAAAAGCGTGTAGGACACTGCTCACAAATGTGTACAAATGGAATAGAGTTAAAACATAATCAATGCAACGAACTGTATTCCCGCCCCCCCATTAATTTTATGATGAAAGAGGAATTGCAGAGACGATATTTTTAAAGATGCATCATCTCTTCCCTCCTCCCTCATGGTGGGTACCCATTTCTTGGGTTTGAAAACTTTTCATTTAGTATTTACAAATTATTATCCTGTTTCACACTTGCAACACATAACCGTCATTCACCAGTCTTCCACAGTAACTTGGCATTGTTTTGGTTTTACTGTGGAGACCAGATATCAGGTTTTCTAGACCCTTAAACACCAGTGGTCTGAGGTATACAGCAGGCACAAGCTGGTACCACATCCCATTCCTTTTCTTTTATAAAAGTGAGCAACACATATAAGTTCCAGTAAATCAATTGTAGTTCTGCAACAAAAAAATGTTCATGATGAAAAGAATGTACTCAGTCACCGGAGGAGCAACAACATAAACAGCTGTGTGGCAAAAGGATTTGGGAAGACATCTAAACAGTTTAGATATGTCACTTCGTACATTTTCAAAAAGCTTTTATAACATCCACACGCAGTAATAGAGATTGGTTTAGGTGAGTCAGGAAGTCTCCCTCTATGCCCTTATGAAGCCAAGAATATTAACATGGCTTACTTTTATCATTAATCTCATTACTGTTGATACATTTTTTTAGATCCCATTTGCTAAAACCAACAATTAAGTGAAAATCTCAACTTTCAATAAAAAAATGTTTCTAAACCTCAAAGTTTCAGTTGAAAACTTGGAAAGACGACACAAGCAAAATCTCAGGAATCAGAAGGTAAACAGTGGAGAGGAAAAAAAAAAAAAGCCCAAGCAGTTGGGGGGAGGGGGGAAAAATGAGAAACAAGAAGAGTCCTAATACACTGCAATGCAATTGAATCAGTTACCATGGATCCAGACACATGCTTTCCCAATACAACTAGCAACAACAGTCCACCTTGTTTTTTCTGAAAGTATGTAAATATATTGAAGGAAGCCTTTTTCCTTTAATACTCTCCAAGCAGTGATGTACGGGGAGAATTTCTTGGGCTACACACCTATGGTATCTACAAATGACATAAATATTATTCAGTTTATTTTTACTATGCGAAAGGCATAATTGCAGAGAGACAGTTTGTTAAGAGAACAGGTTTCTGAAGCACTCAACTGGTGCTGGAGCAGCAGCAGAAGAGCTGTACTCTTTCACACATTTCTAAGCATATTGAAACAGGTACTTAAGTTTTAGTTTCTGTTGGAGCGAGCTGGGTGGTGGAGGAGAGGCTGACGCATGGACTGGAGGATCTGTGGATCTGTCAGTGCTCTGTGCCACCACACCAAGTAATCTGGTTACGTGTGTGTTGGAGAGGGCAAGCAGGCAAATTTCATAGAATCATAGAAGGGTTTAGGTTGGAAAGGACCTTAAAGATCATCCAGTTCCAACCCCCCTGCCATGGGCAGGGACACCTCCCTCTAGACCAGGTTGCTCAAAGCCCCAAATTTCAAAGTGACAGATAGACAGGCACACTCAAACTTTCTGAAGTAATTTGGTGACTCACAAGAAGGCCAGCAGAAGTGTATGGGCAAGACCTTCTGATTTTCCTCAGATGGTACAACACGGTAGTTACAAAACAAAGAGTCGAAACCGCACAGTTGGCTTTGTCAGGGCTGTCAGTCAGATGCTCTGCCTACTTCATTGCTTACTCTTCCTTAGAATGCAACAGTGAGAAAGCTGGTTTCCAAGGAAAACCACACATGTGTCAACGGGTTACCATACTCGGGCATAATGTAAATACCACTGAAAGGACCTTGCCTCCTGATGAGAGGAATATCAGCCTTTGGGACTTCACAACTGGTTTCAGAGTACCTTTGCCACAAACCTCCCGATTATGAAGTTCTAACTGTGACTAATCCCATTGCCAGCCGCTGCAGCAGGTAGCAGCCAAGATGATACACATCTCTCTATATTATGATGATGTGCCATGTTCTGGTTTCCAGTCAGGCTTTCTATTACTTATTTTCTTTTAAATTCTATATATTTGGGGGCTTTATATTATTACTGTTCCCGCAATATACATTACTATTCTCAAATACAGAAGATCTGAAATCCGGGCAGCAAAAAATTCCATCACATTTTGCCGGAAGAACGGCATTAAATCTTTGATGTAAATAACTGCAGACCCAGACTCCACCTGGTCCTGGATGCAGAAGGAGCAGAGCCAGCGGAGGGAGGAAGCCGCTACAGCTGGGCTGAGAGAGTCCAAGGGAAGAAAAGGCAGCAGTTGTGCTCCATTGAAATGCAGACTGCCTGCCAAGTTCCCCAACTGCACTGCATCAGGAAGTATTTTTTA
>VYZM01024138.1:587-125211 GCA_013398915.1 Dromas ardeola | reverse complement strand
GTGTGTGTGTGTGTGTATATATATATATATATAAAATCTTGAATTTAGAAAGGCCAACTCACTTAGCTCTGCAATGCAAAGCACGTGCTCCTTCTTAAGTACATGAGTAAATCCCATAACGACTCCTGCTTGTACACAAGTGTGCACTTCAGTGTTTGCACTTGGCTGGATCCTTAATTTCCAACTCCGTTGTATAAAGATTTTGGACATTCCTTAAGCAAAGGGAACTTGTTGCAAGAAATTACTTGCCTACTCTTTCCAATAATGAAAAAAGCAAGTGTGATTTCCCATTCTGTTAACCCTCTCGTTTTAAGTCTTACACTGATACATGAAATTAAAAGGAAACATTTTCAGGCAAAGAGAAAACAGTATTTGTTCTAAAGAGAGAGCAAGACGAAATGGCATATTCAGCTCTCCTTCAAACAGGACCTAACTTAGAGCTGTGGGTGTGGCAGGTACTTACAGTATTTAACCATGTAGAATTTTAGACCTTGGATTCCTTGTCAGGTAACATGTGCAGATGAAACTAGCAGTGCTCTGAATGTTTCATGACCACAAGAAAAATCCTTTCACAGAAAGTTATCTTTTCTGCCAGAAAAAAAACACACTGAAGACTCATCTGGAGCGAGATCCTTCACTCCATCTAGAATGACAGTCTTAATTCCAAGCTTTCCTTGCATACAACTGGGTGAGAGGGTGTATTTGCTAGGAGGTGGGACATAAAGAAAGACATCCACATTTAACAAGAGCATTTCAAATTTTCAGAAGTGTATACCGTGAGCACTTTTAAGATGAACATGAAAGCAAGTTGGTAGGATGAAGCACTGGGAAGGATTAGGAGATTATTATTTTCAAAGGAAACCAAATTACAAAAAAAAAAAAAGTCACTTCACTAAAAGGCAAGAAATGTGAGAGCTGAGGTTCCAACAGCAATTATCATCACTACTGTTATTTTCAGAAATCTTTTCCTGAAAAACTTATCATACTGACACAGCCTGCTGTGGAATCCCCTGAAGCCTCTGGGGCTTTGGATTTGCAGTGAGTGGGTGGATTGCTGCAAGTTGTAGGATCAAGAATTAAACAAATTGTGAACATGCCCAGACTGTGTAATCACACCATCATTTAACAGTGACCCTTATCCTTTCCTTTATCTTTCCTTCTCTACCCTTTATTAGCGCATCACCAGTGTCAGGCTGTGGCCTCTTCAAGAATGGATCATATCTTTCCATGTTTTTTTTTCCTGTAGGATGCCCAAAGCCATTCCTAGAGACACGAAGAGAACTCCCAGGGAGCTCAGTTAAGTTGGATGCAGTCATTATGCAGCAGACTCACATGCTTCAGCATTTGCTAAATATGTGCCGTAAAATCAAATGGATATGCAGCTTTATTGACATTGTTTTCCAGCTGTATATTTTGCATGGGTTGACTCTACAATTTCCAGATGTACAGACTTAGCCTTGCACTACCTTAGGCTGGATCTTGTGTATAACCCATTTGCAACAATATTACTTTAATATTTCAAAGGACAGAATTGGGACTGTAAGTTTTATTTTGAGTTCCTTAAGTACACAGCATTTAACTGTGATTATTATAGTACAAAGTCTTTTTTTTTCTTTTACAGTTATCCCCTAATATTAGTAACGACTTTTATAGAATTATGCCAGCAATTCCTTACAAGCTGCCTTTTTTTTTTTTAAATGCACTTTTATAAAACTGATGCAGTAAACTGATTCTCTCAGGACAGTTATTAGTAATTTTGGAAGAAGAAACTGAATGCCTAAGAACTTTGAGTTAAACAACATTAAAAAAGCTTCCACCCTCCTGTATCTCCCCAAGAAGAGTTTTTGTAACGCTTTCTAGCACTTCAGAAGAGCTCCATGGCCAGCCCAGGAAAGCTCTAGGAGGTGACTGGGGACCCAGAGAGGCTCAAGATGGCGTGGACCAGAAGCCCTTCCTCCTGGCCTCTCACCCCCCTTACAAGAGTTGCCCAAAGCATTAAGGCCTTGCTGCAGGAAAAATACTGCATCTCCAGGAGACCGAATGAGCTGATCTAACTGTTCATCACAGGTGAAAAGTATTTCCACCATCTGGCTTCCCACACCCATTCCTGTCTTACATTGTGCCAGGCCTGATGCTTATTAGACTATTCTTATCAGCCACTTTAGCTCACTAAGTTAGGAGGAAACTAAGCCAATAAATAAATAAATGAATGAAGTAGTACGTAATTTTGTGCTGGTATTAAGACTGAATCCTTTCAACAAGTCCAAGCAGCGTGCAGCTGGTGCAAAGGAGCGAGACAGAGCTCTTCCCCTTTGTGGTGAAATACTGATGCATCTGCTTAGGCCACTCATCCCTTTTGCCTACCTGATTAAGGGCACTCAAGGACTCTAGCTTGATTCCTCCTAGGGCAGCAAGTTATTTTGGGATCAAGATTAAACCCAAACAACTGGCTAGTGATTCCAGTTGTGCGACAAGAGCAATACCTGAAGTTCCTTATGCTTGAAAGTATACATCCACAGCTGCCTCCTCCACAGGAGGAGAAACACAAACAGCCTTCTCTAAAGTGGAGTGCTGAAAAAAAAAATCACCACTTCTGTTAATTTTCTTAAGATCTTGCCTTTTGAGCTCCCTGGGATACCTCAGGAAATGTGGGTTTCCTCATCCAAACCAGCCAATCTTGTAAATTGGTACTGTAGAAACCAGCAGCGGGTGTGGTTAGCTCAGAAAACCACTGGAGAAATAAACTGCTGAGACTCTCTAGCAATGTGACCAGTGTTAGGGCATGGGAGTAGCCACAGGCACCGTGTTGAATTCCCTTGTCTCTGAGGGGAAAACCATACCAGTCCCTGATCTCAATCTAAATTATCTTGCATCAACTACAAGCTGGTCATCCCATACTAGCTAGCTGCTTTTCCACCAGCTGCCTGGAGTTGCTGGCATACGGGGCCACCAGCTCCACGTTCTGCCTGGTGCTTCACCCAAAAGGGGCAGAGGAGCAAGAGCTGCCCTTTGCCTTCACAGGCAGCTCCGGAGATACAACATCTGTTCAAGCACGCTTTAAGCCACTTGGAACAATACAAGAAAAAAGCCATGTCAAAAGGCACATCACTATCCTATCAGATACTCTGGTGTAGAAAAGGTATTTTCTTGTACGTAAACCCTGGGACTGAAAAGGTAGAAGGTTAAAAACAAGCTTTTGAAATTCAAAGTAGGGAAAAAAAAAAAATCAGAAGTGATCTTGCCACAGGAAATCTACATCTTTACTTAGTGCAATAAGCGTTTGGGGAGTTTCCTAACGCAATCATCGGCTAATGGCTGGTATAGATGGGCTGCATCTAAGACTATAAAAGGGCTTGAGAAAGCTTGCTGTGCAGTTACTGGTACCCCAGTGCACTGTGCCAGCTGACAAGCAGTAGTGCAGCACACGCTGCCTTCCACCATCACCTGCAAGTTCACTGGGTGTCTTTATTGCTTTGTACCACATTCTCTCCTGGTACTAAAGCATTTTCCACCTTGGACACTCTCTTTATAAAACAGATTCTCATAAAAAGCAAATATCTGTTTGTGCTTCTACGCACAAGAAAAGTGGCTGAATGAGTGAACTGAGAGCACTGCAGGTGAAAAACTTAAGGTACTCCATCACAGCAAGTCAAGTGTAAAAGTTTACAGAAACCACAGTAAACAAGTTCACTTTTAGCCATTTACTGTATGCTATTTAACAGCTAAATTCACTTTAGCCCCCCTTTAACACTTGCAGTGATCACATACTTCACTTTAAACACCGGTGTCACATACCTGAGATTAGAGAGGTATTCAACCAGATTGCTGAAATTGGAGATTAGAGAGCAGTTTGTCAATAGTTGTATAATTATTCCAGTTTAACAGGAACAATAAGACTTCATCGAGTTCAGTTTGAGCAGAAGAAAGAAACAAAATGACAGGACTCCTATAAGAATACATATAAACATTACAAAGTTTGAGCCAGCATAAATCAATAAAGACTGAGATCTTTAACAGATATTTAGGCTGAGCAATATTGTCTAAGGATCTGCCTTTAACAAAACCAAGGTAGAGAGTGTATTAACAAGAAGTACTGCTTCAGGACCCCGTCTGCTTCAACTTTTTCTAGTTTGTTTTTTTTTTGTGTGTGTTTTTTTTTTTTTTTTTTTTTTTTTTTTTGGGGGGGTGGGGAACAAATGCTCTCTTTGGGATCAATGGCAACATCATGATGTGCTTCCAAGAAAAGGATGAAGTTAAGAAAGACCAAATTTCCCTCAGTACTTTTTAAATTATATTGAAAGGAGGCTTGAATGGTATCTTAATCAGCACCCACTAATTACATGACGAACAGAAGCAAGCCAACAAAAGGTTAGGAATAAGGACAAAGTTAAATGGAACCAAACCTGGAAGAACATCAACTATACACAGGGTTTGGAAGGAAAATAATTTCACAAATGCTAGTTAAAACACAGTAGCATGGAAGTGTGAAATTAAGAGCTGGGCCTGTTTCATCCCCGCTGGAAAGCAGCATCATTTAAACTAAATTCCAGTAAGAAGCAATTTGGCCCTTACAGTGAGAGCAGGCAATGCGAGATGCCACCAACACTGCAACCAGCAAGTCTAGTCTTCAGAAGGCTTGAATCAGAAAAGGGCAAAATACGTTTCTTTGCAAGGCCAGTGACAATCCAGCAGGATTTTAAGCTGAACTTCAGAGAGATGTAAACAACTGTGAGGGATTTTGGAGAAGAGCTTCAAAACAATTATGTGGTTGGACGAACTGACTAAGGCTTCTTCACAAGAGCTAAACATATCTAGTTCAGCTGAGCACAATCTCCAGCAGCAGCAGGAGACAGACCTGGGAACTTCAGAGTGTCTTCATCTAAAGTCCAAAACCTGAAGGTACTTACAGAGATAAAAAGCAAGTGAGTCTTGCGGGAGAAAATATTTTTGTAAATTTTTTTTTTATTTACAAAATTTAAAAAATATTTTTTTAAATTTAATTTAAAAAAAAAATAATTTTTTTCCCCACTACCAGAAAATAAGCAGGTAGAGAAAAGTGTACCCCATAGAAAAGTGATTCTGCTCTGAAATAAGTAGCTGAGGAAAGTAGCTGCATAGCAATCCAGATTAGCAGGTACTAACAACCAAATTTGAGGGGGGTTGTTTACTGGAATCATAGAGAGCCCGAAGGGGTAGCACACTTAAACTGAGATAACAGAAAATAAGATTCTTTGGACCTGGAGACAGACTTCTTTGTGTTCTCCAAATTCAAAATCTGAAAGATCTCCCTTTCTAAGTTTTTGAATTAGCAGCACCCTGATTATTTCAAACACTTAAATGCTTCGCTAAAACTTTGACCTAGTATTTTGTACAGAAAGCTCTTCCTCATAGGAAAAAAAAAGAGTTTGTTGCAACTGATAAGGGAAAAAACAAGTTTTGCATGCATTAGTTCTGTTGCAAATTTATTTCGTACAGACTGTTTTAAGTAGGTTGGAATACAGCTGTCATCAGAGCATATCGATCGCATCATCAGAATCTGAGGCTTTTTAGGTTGACAGAAAGAGAAGTCAATTGCAGGGGGGAATAGAGTCTGTAATTCTGCTTTTCATTACCCCCATGTCTGTAATACTGACTGATGTAAACATCTACTTTTCATGGCTTTTGCATTTAATTACATTAGCGTACATGGGCACATTACTGGACTGGTGTCTCACAGGGGATTCGCATACTGACAGGAGCAACAGACTACAGCAATCTAGTAAGTATTTTCCAACTCTTAGACCTATGTCTTACTGAAAACTGGCAGTCTTTCCTGTATCTTATTGCAGCTTAAAATAAGCCCTAATTGTGGTTTAGACTAAAGCTTGGCATCTGCCAACTTTATGGCACAAAGATACACAAATATAGCAACATTTATTTTCTGCATATTATATCCTTCCATTCATGTCTGTGAGAACCATTTCACATCAAATCTTCCTCCAGTTCCTCCCCCCTTTATCTGCACACAAACTTCATGTTCTTGTCTATTTTCCCTTTGAGCTCAAATTTTCTCTCCTTTGGGAACGGTAACTGAGGCACAGAAACTTTCCAGTTACATTTGTTTTTCCCTCAGAAATTAAAATCATAGACGTTGGTAGGGGAAACGGACTGCACAGTAGCAATTACACTTATGTTGAATACAGCATTTGGTCTGTGTATTTTGGTTGCCTTCTGAGGGTCCTTTTATTTTAGCCCCAGGCCTACTTGGCTGCAGTAGGTCACTTGTTTCCGACAGCAATAAAAATAAAAATGAAACAGCCCTAAAAGCAGCATTCTTCTTTTTTTTTTTCCTCCCACCACCCGAGGATGTTGTTTTCCAGCCTGTCTCAGTTTCCGGTTCCCATGAACCAGCTTGTCGCTGTTGTGTTTGGATCCACTGCACCATAGGAAAATATTAAAAGGCTTGCTTTCTTTTAAAGAAAAAATGAGAGATTTTAAATAGAAAGCCATCTTGGTTTCCATGCATTTAAAAAAAAAAAATAAATCAAAATTTTCAATCTTTTCCCTATTGTCCTCTTTGTATTTATTCCAGAAAATCCCTTTTTTTTTTACTGAGAATTTTGCATGGTACCGAAGGGCCAGGGCTTGGCTTTTTGCAGCAGCTCGCTTTCCCTATGGATGGTGCTGCTCTGCCAGGAGAGGCTCTTGAGGATTTTTCCCATTGCAACCGGCACTTTGGGAAAGTGCATTCTGCCACCCCTAAAAATGCCAGCCGGCATGACCCCACCATGGCTTCACCAGCTAGCTAAGAGCAAGAGCTGGGCCAGGGCCTCAAGACCATTCACGTCCCTCTTCACATCCTACCCATCCCTCTCCATTCCAAAGAGATATAAGCACAACTGGTAACAAAAGCCCAAGGAACAGGCCTGTTGCTCTGCAGAAATCACAGCTTGTGTAGAACACACACACACACACAGCTACACCCTGGTCTTCAGTCATTACTGCAGGACTTGGAGTCAATAGGGTTTTTTTGCTTCAAGTTTTTTATAGCCTAGTTTCATAAGCTAAAATAGCTGACCCTGCTTCCATTAGTAGGTTGGAGTGGATGATCCACCAAAGCCCCTTCCAACCTGAATTGTCATCCTATGACCCTAAAATGCAATTAAATTCTCAGTCCATCTCCTCCCCCCTCCAAATACCTTTTGGACTTGACCAATTTCTATCCAGCTTGGCAAAGGGCTATTAAAAGATAATTTAGGTCCTGGAAGTTTTTTCAGTTTGGGTTTTGTTGTTGTTTATTTTTTTAAATTATGGCAGGATAGAGAAGAAAGATGAAAAGAAGATTCCTCCCCCCCTCCCTGGGAAAAGCAGATTTCACATTTTGAATGCTATTTAGCAAGAGCACATATATCAACCAGCCTATTTCCTTCAGCTGTTTATGCCTGTGACTCAGATAAGTCAAAGACATCAACTCTCACGCAACAGCCCCATTTCCCCCTCCTCAAGACACCAGTCTTTCTCCAGCAGTGCTCACACCCTGATCTAGCATGCATCAAGCAGAAGTAATGGTGGCCCGCAGCTGCAGCTCCAAGCTCTGAGGTTCTCTGGCACATCCCGACATACACCCCATACTCCTAAGGAACCACAAAAAAACCCCAGAAGTGGCTTAGACAAAACCTAGGGGAGCTACCATATACTTTTTTGTCACTGGCACAGATAAGTTGCATTTCTCACTGCAGTTTCATGCCAGAGACGGCTGTTACATGCTCTGGCAATTTTCCTCTCCAAAACAGCCACACGTACTTCAAGACTTCACAGAATTTAGAGGTGCTCTCACGCCCCAGAAGGTTTTCAACCCTGAGGAGAGGTACGAGGCAGATCTGAAAGCAAGATTGGGCCCTCGGTCTGCAAAACATACAGGTTTCTAAGGTCACTATCTCACCCTTACACGGACAGCTGGAGAACCCCACCACACGCCGCCCTCGGGGTGACAGGCAAAGAGCTCCAACTGCTGCCCGATGGCCAAGGATGCCTCGCCAGGGCTGTACTTAGGCTGTCGGCATCGGTGAGGCACGCCGGCTGCCTGCGGGTAAATGAATCAGAGATAGCGGGGTCCCTCGCCATAAGCCGACGTGCAGTTCCACACTGGAGCCACAGGTCCTGCTTTGTGCCTCTCTGGTTCCCCTCCCTCCTCTGATGCGGGATAAAACGCAGCAGAGATTGAAAGGTTTAAGGAAGTCCCACATATTTATTTATGCATATATTTATAATGCAGGCAAACCCAAAACATTAAAAAAAAAGAAGTCTTCCTTCCTCTGACAGGCCGCACCCAAGCTCAGCACATTTAAGCGTGCTGTGTATTTGACTCACAGCAGCCAGGAGACTTTGGCTATTTTCTTAAATCTCCACATCCTGATGCCTTGCTGTGGTGGACATGTATGTGGGGGGTACTGTATCCTGTCTCCCCTGCCTCGCCCCTCACGCACAAGGCACTATCACAGCTTTTTTCACAGCTCCTCAACCTCCCATGCTGGATCTGACCGACCTGCCCGCCACACTGGCACATTTGGGAAGGCCGGGGGGGGCAGGACTGCGGGGCCACCCGCGCCTGCCTGGAGCAGGTAGAGTTCAGTGCCATCACCCAGTCTGGGGGTGGGCAAGAGAAAGAGGCAGGAGTTATTCTCCACATCCCATTGTCCATGGCAGGGCTACGCCTGTTCCTGAGAAAAATCCCATTTGTGTTCATCCTGGGATTTTGGCTCCCTTGTTCCTGCCTGTCCTCTCCTGTTCCCCCTTATGCCTCTAAGGGGAAAAAAAAAAAAAAAACAAAAAAAAACAAAAGGAGGAAAAAAAACCCCCAAACCAGCAGAGTAGTAGTGGTACTGAGAAAAGCTAAAAGGCCAAACTGACACCTCGTCGTCACACAGCGTAGTAATTGATCGATCCTACACCAACCACATATTGCACAAGGGTGTACTTCTGCGTACCCAAATTCTCCGGGCTCCCACAGGCTGGTAATGTTCTGGAGAATTCCTGTAACCCCCCAAAAAGGTACAGAGCTGGGAAACCCGACCAGGAGGTGCTTGTTTTGCCACACAGATAGCTAGCCTCCTGTCACAGGCCAGCAGGCTGCATGGAAAGCCTGCATACGCTGCTCTTTTTCCTCTGCACGGGCAATTTTTCAAGGCCTTCTGCAGCTGTTCTGTGAGGAGCCCTGTCCCAGGACCGCACGTGCACAGGATGAGGAGCCTGCACAGCCTCCGGTTCTCCTGAGCTCGCGTGATGCAGCACTTGGTGGCACCCACCTCCAACGGGTCTCGCTGGCAGCGATGGCACCCTGCCACCAAGGCTTATGCCATCTTCCAGCTCAAGTCTGCGACATTGCCTCAAGATCCCTCAGAAAAGCAAAGGCATCACATTTTGGTCTACAGAAAACACGGGCAGGCCACAGCACCCGCCTTGCGAGTTCCAATTTGTTGCCCAGCCAGTGGGAATTACAATTGCTTTGTACGAGCAATTTTACACAGGCAGCATTTTGTGTCTGGAAGATCAACAGAGTCCAAGTAACTGCAAAAATAGAATCAGATGCAATAACATCTTACATAAGCTTTGGTTAATAATAAACCCAACTTTACTCAAATCCTAGTGACTCTAGTCCTAGTAGTGACAAAATAGGAGATAACTATGAGAACATATTGAACTATTTACTGTGATTTGATGAGATTATCCTTCCCGCACTTTGTAAATTGTTAATAAGGAAAGGACATATTTGGGGTCCCCTCTCCCTCCCATTGCTTGGGATTGTTCTGGTAGCTTGAATCAAACATCTGATTTAATGGACCAATTGCAAGTGTTACATCACAGATTTGTGAATTGTGTTTTCCTAGGACCCAAAAGATGTAAAGACATTCCAAGTGGGATTCTCAGCTATCTTTTGGTTTACATCTCTAAAATTCAAAGATAAAACCATATTAAAAAAAAAAAAAAAAGTAACATTACTTCCACTGGTAGGACAAAATGGGACCTTTTAAAGTCTGTCCTGGCTATCCTTGTCCTTCTTGATTAGACAAGCTGGCCTTTATAAACTGTTTGCTTCTGCCAAAAACCAACCTGCTTGGTCAGGGAATAAACTGAATTTCTGATAAACTGGATTATCCATTTTGGAGCCCTTTGAACTAAGAAAATATTAGTCTTCCCTCCTGCCTCGTAGCAACCGTAACAAGGGTCTGAAATACTGCCACAGAAGTTTACAAAGCGACCCGAGAACAGGCTCTTGCCTGCCTGTTCCTTCTATTCAGGAGACAGTATTTGAGGAAAGTGTTAAATAGATACTATTATCAGCTGTACCTATCCTCTTCTGCCATGGAGACAGTAATGTTCTAGGACAGGTTACAGACAAAAAGGCATCCAAGCCTTCAATAGCTAGGTGACTAAGAACACACATTCCAGGGGCAAACAAAGGAAAGGAATTTAAATGTATTGAAATGCAACAGTCTCAGCCTCAGAGATATTAACAAAGAACATGCCCTATAAAGAAATTTGTGAGGTCATAATCTGGTGAGAATATTCATAATTCCTTCTAGACACTGCCAACTGGATTTGCAAGCTTCTCTAAAGCCTGTTCTAAATTACACATTGCTTCAAGTTTTGGTGTCTCAATAACATACGTGCATCAATAGTACCTGTAACTAATGTGAGTTATTTAGATATGTTCGTTAAAAGCAACACAAAACACATTTGCTCATATCAGATCATCTGTTTTTCTTCAGTTCAATGACAGAAGGCCAACTCAGATGTTAGTTACAGAGAATACTTCAAAAGCAAAGGCTCTTCTCAGAATAACTTTGGAAGAAGAACATAAGACTCATTTTTCAATTACATGCCAAGTTTGCTTTAACGTTTTTGACCACATCTCTATTTTTGGCTACTTATACCTTTGCTGTTGTTCTGTATACTTAGCAAGGCAAGAAGTATTTGTGGAAAGATAAAATAAAAGGATCTGCACTGACATAATGAGACACTTCCATAACGTATGAAAAAGGTGACAACTTTTGATAGTCTTAAAAGTGATTTTTTTTTTTTTTTCGTTTCAAGTGTTAGACGTCCTAACTTTAACAATGTTCTGATTTTTTTTTGTTTTTGTTTTCAACGAGGGAATGCACACGGGTACACGTGCCTCATGGTGGAGGGCGCATTCTAGTTCACATGTGAGCAGTAGCACTGCAGTGGATGTCCACCAGGAAGAGGATGATAACAGGTGTTGATGGATCACAACGTGACCCCAAATAAGTTATTTGACTCCTCAGCTCCAGTTTCTCGGTTTGTGAAATGGGAATATTAATGTTTAACTACCACAATAAACCAACATATGCACATGAATACTGAAAAGGCCATGGTACTTCCATATTAGAAATACAAGTTAGTACATGGGAGCTCCTTTTGCCAAGAATTTGACCCTTTGCCATTCCCACCCCCCTCCAAAAAAAAAATTGCCTAGAAGAATGACACAAAATTGACACAAGGCCTCACAGTGAGGATGATTTGGGGATTTAACTTATCAAAGAGAAGGTCAAAAGTTAACTTGATCACAATCTACAGGTACTTATACAAAGAGAGTAGCTATAACTAGAGGGCTCCATCTCTTAGATGAAGGCAAAACAAATACTAGAAATTCAAATTACCCAAGGCCACAATGAACGCGAACGGACCAGCAGTCACAATCTTCAGATCAAGGCTGAAGAGCATGAATTTCTAAGAGATACACTAGGTTGCTAGGTTACCTGCAGGCATCGTTGGCCAAGATCACACATGCATTCTTTGCAAAGGTCTCAGATTAGACTATCTTAATGCATTCTTCCAGCCTCCATCTAGAAAATTACTTTTTAAACAGCACAAGTTGAATTAAAGCTCTAAAAGCGCATCCTTATCCAACGGCTGGTAATAACTCCGGAAAAACTAAGACTGAAGCACTAATATTGGCTAGAATGTCGTTAAAGTTTCTGTAACAACCACTGAAGGTGATAGCTTTAACATCAGACTCAGTATGGTTCAAAAAAGGTTTTCTTGGTTGTGTGTGGGGGGAACGGAATGGCAATTTTTGCTAGAGAGAGGTGGTAAGGAAGGCAGACAGCCGAGGGCAGCCCCTCAGCGCTCCACTTGGTAGGGGGAGGGAGGGAAGGAGGGACAGATAGAAGAAAGTTATCATGTGTCAAAAGCCTCAGAAATGAGAGCAAAGGTTTCACATCAGCCATGTCACTACTGGGAATACTCTGCTTCTTTCACTTGGGAGCAGCCAGCCTTCTTCCCAATTTGAAACCTTTGCGTGGGTGCCTATTTGTTTTCCCCTTGTCCTCTCATTTTGGGTAAAATCAGCATTCACCAAGTTTGAACAGCGCAGTCTTTTTAACAATTAATCCAGCTGGAAGCAAATGCATGAGGCAAATGGTAATTGACAAAGACAGTCTTTTTGGACTCACAGTTCTTTCAAACAAAGTTTATCAAGCCTAGGAAATCACAGCCCTGCACTGTTAGGCTACTCTTATCCAACCCCATCGTGATTAAGAAGACTCCAGCATCTACAGGCAACATCACTCAGTAACACAAGCAACTCTGAAAGGGCTAAGGAAAGTTAAAACTACAACTGTAAGCAGGGATGAATTTGGATATTCTCACCTAGCCTGTTATTTCTTCACACATCCTAGAGCTGCAGCTAAAAGCCATGTTCTAGATGCATGCCCCCTTCCTCATAGAAATAATAAAAAAATATAGCGCCCAATTCCCTGGAAACTCTCCCCTTTGGAGTTAGATGTCTAAACAGATTGCCTTTCGATGAAAAAATTGAGATATTCAAGCTCCAAATTAACCAGGGTTAGAAGAGCACTCTGTTTGGATACAGAGGACTTGGGTTTAACTCCTCTTCTTCTGTGTGATTTAGATATTAAATATGAACCCATGTCTTCTACCTTCTGGAGGCCCAACAGGCTACTGCATCCTAAAAGTACTCTGGAGCAAATACTGGTGAAGATTATGTTGAAATGATGCACTGCCTGCAGTATCACATTCCAAAATGTCACATTATTTACTGTAAACATGCATGAACTACATGTACTCTTATCTCCTGATTCAAAGGTAGTTGGCTGCAGAGACCAACAGAGACAAAACCACAAACACAACATTGTGTGATTTGTTATTTACTTTCCGTCATTTACCAACACAGATCCATACTCAATTGGCAAAGGTTCTGATTTGCACTGTTTGTTGGGGGTTTGGATTTTTTTTTTTTTTNTTTTTTTTTTTTTGTACAAAATTGCATGTTTGTAAAGTCACATAACTTTACGTTGCTAAGTCAACAGTAAGTAAGAACAGCTTTGACTAAGCACTGTGCATCTGAACCATTTAAATGCTGGATCTACTCATTAGCTATAAAACTTTTCTACATATTACAATTACAACACTGCTCAATGAAGAGGTTGGAGGGGATCCTGGTGAGGGACGTGACCATCTGTGCAGCACGTTGAGTCCCATTAAAAAGTTCTGGGAACTACTTCAGATGACACGTATGATCCCAGACCTCTTGTCAAAAATCCTCTCTCTTTCCAAATACTTCACAGAAATCAGTAGAACACAGTTTCTAGGAGGCACTTCAAATTGGCATCAGTGGAAGTTAGGCACCAACCCATCATTAGGAGACAAATTATTCCCCACTTGTGAATCTCTCAAGTACAGGGTATTTGTATTTCTTCCATCAGAGGAAAAGGGCTTTCCTCATTTTGGGGAACACGTTCATGTGCCCTATTATATATCGAGACGAAAGTTAGGGTACTAAGAAGCACCATCCAGCTTCTGCATAACAGCCTAGCAGTTAGACTTCTTCCCCAGAGAGCACAATCACAGGGCTGATCCCTCCTTTAGAAATTGTGGCACCATACACTCAGGAATGCAAGGGTCAAAATAAAGCCTGAGCTGTCATATAGTGTTTAGGGCACTCGAGCTAGAGTCCTAGTTTTGCATCTTGCTCATCACTACACTAGTGCAAACAAACAAAAGAAATGCAGGGACATTGAGTAATGGGATAGACCCTACAGCTTCCTGTTCAACTCATTTAACTAGACAGTCACATTCCCTCTTATCTCTGCAGTGGCAGCATTTCAACAGGCAACACCTGTCAGGAGACACCCAGGGCTTCCTCCTCAGATGCAGGAGATACCCGTTTGGCCCCTGCAACATAGGGACACAAAGAAACTGGTTCTCACCTCTTTGAGAGCATTCCTACCACCAGACTGCTGCAAAATGGATCAGAATAGCTTCCACTTCTTCTTCCATCATAGACTATATTGTAAAAGAGGGATCTCATCTTAAGGATCCCCAATGGGTGACCAAATTTTTTTTCAGCTCTAGCTACAGTTGACCATACCTTGTTATTGGTAGGGTTATGGATACATGCCAACACTTAGCATTTCTTCGCAACTGGCTATCTAAAGAGATCATGTTTAGCAAGTGTTTGGACATTCTGAGCCAAACTCCCTCTGTGCTCAGTTTCAGCCACAAAAACACCTGGCACAATACTTGGATTGCACATAAAAATTACTGAAGGTGGACTTTATAGCATGCAGTGTCACAGTATCCAAGTGTTACTGAGTACACTGCGTATGCACAATTTTAGTTTTCCTTGTCTTCCTCTTACCTTGTCTTGTCCCAAAACTAGCAGCTATTAAAAGAAATCACTCTCTTATGCACTAGGGCTACATTTCTAAGAGGGCAATGACGTTTTGTGACTGTAAAAAGCACTTTTGCCTTCATCTAGTCAGATAAAGATAACCAAACTCTTATGCTCCTGACTATGCATGCTAATGAGCCTTGACAAGAGAGGACAGACGCCTCTCCAGACTATTCAAAGAGACACATTTGGTGAATCTCTATCACAACACATACCGCTCCGCTGCTGCAATCACACTCCAGTATCACGATTTGACAGGCGCATCTCAGCAGAAATATCAACTTTAGTAGCCCCCTGTCCCTTTTTCCCCACTCTTTTTCATTTGCACTTTGGCAGCTCTCATTCACATTATCCCAGTACATCTGCCCATGCAGTTGTGCATTCAGCCAAGTAATAACTGACTCACGTTAAAAACAGCCTATCAAAAAGGTTTAGCTTTAACATGAGGGTATTCATAGTTTGGTCCAACCAGCACAACTCAACTCTGTACCAGTAAAAGGGGAATAGAAAGTAAATGGGAGCATACGAGCAAGCTATCTCTGGGAAAGGTAAGCCCAGCCTCCTCCCACAGCTTGCACCTTGCCCTCTGTCTATCTTGCTGCCACCCAGCCCTAAAACTGCATTGTCAAAAGCCAGACAGGAAGACAAAGAAGAGACATAGATGGTAAATTCCGCATTTTTAAGCTGCCAGTTATACACATCATGCTTCCCATACAGAAGGGGCAAAGACAGGCCAAAATCGTGAACAGAGAACCTCTCTGCCACCCCTCAGAGCACTGCTACCCCAACAAACGCCTGTGCCTTCTGATGCCACACCAGTCCTTCTATTCTGTAGAACCACCCAAAGGGGCAATAAAGACAAACATTATTAAGAACTCTCTACCTTCAGGTTTGTTCTCCACTTTACCTCTCAATTAGTCAAATAATGGACAGAGGTGGGGAGAAAGGGATGAAGAGGCCCCGGTTCAGAAACATATGTACATACCAAAATGAAGACTACAAGTGACAAACTGAAGGTTCAAATACATAATTAAAGAACATTCTCCTTATAGCTCCAATCATTAAGTATGAGCTTCATTGTTTTGAGTGTTTCACGCTACAAACAAAACCACCCTTGCTCTTAGTCACAGAGATACAAACATGTGAACTGAAACTAAGATAAAAAAAAAAAGTCCACTACCATATGGCACAAGAATCACTGAGAGAGCAGTTTGCAGTTTTAACTTAGAGTTTTAACACTTTTGGTTTTCGGAAAGTGGGGAAAAAAAGCAAGAGGCAAGCTAGGCTGCCTAAAAGAGAAAGAAGATGGAAAGAGAATAGCAAGCAAAGGATTGAATAACAGATGAATCAAGAAGGTATTTCTCAATCTAAGGCTTGAAAGACTTCAGTGGTTTGTCCAAACAACTAAGAGAAAAAAAACAACTCACAAGCCTTTTTACTCATGCAAGCAAAACCCACAAAGCTGTGCAAATGTAGGCAATATTCAAAGTGTAATCTAGCATTTAGTTTGTATTTGAAATAATATTGTCTGCAGACTTTTCTCCCCTAAGAAATTTGAGAAGCCTTACGTTAGGGGATTGGAGTGTTTTAAGTCTTATATTAATAATGAGTTTGAGGGGATGATTTTAAAAAAAAAAAAAAAAAAAAAAAAAAAGTCCTTCAAAGAATAAGAAGTTGTTATTCTTCAAGAAGTTCAATCTAAAGACTACCACAATAACAAAGACATGAAGCAGAGATGTTTCTTGACACTTAGTAAACACTGCTACTCAGCTGCATCTTCCATTCTTCAAGTTAATTCTGGTTCACGAGCACAAGAAGACACATAGAGAACTGATATATAAAGCATTGTAAGAAGGTGAATGTTTACACAGGCATAGACCAAGAAAAAGAAACCTAAGCCACTTTGCCTTTTAGCCTTTTCTAGTCTCACTTTCTTGTTGCATTTTTGTAGGGAGTTAAACTTGGAGGAGATGGTACAACTCTAAGAGAGTATTTGGTCTATAAGATCCTGCATCTGTAAGCTCTCCAAGATCAAGCCACATGAGTACAAATCCTCTCTCTCAGACTCCAATTTCACAGACACTTTTGCAGCTGGAATAAGCCAGCAATGCTAGCTGTAGAAGTCCTCCCACCACTGTCCTGCACAGCTTCCTAGTGTAGCAGAAGAGCTGGCCTCAGCCTGGTTTGAAAGTAGTTCAGATGGCCTTTCTGTCACTGCCCAGTGACAGAAAACAGAGTACAAGTTCCTTGGGTCACTGTGACATGTGGTTTCCCACACCTTTTCAAATCCTAATACAGGGAAATCATGTCTACAAGAAACTTCAGCAGTAAAAAGAAAAATATACAAGCAAAGAGGGTGGACTGAAGTCATTGTACTGGCTTTCTTTTATTCTCCAGCTGATGGCAGCTCAGGACACCGTCCACCACACCACATTAACAGCAATTGCGCTGGCAGACAACAAACAACCCAAGACAGGTTCATTATAAGAACTGCTTCATTTATGTGTCTTAATTGCAGTCTTTCCCACCCCAAGAACTATCACAGACAATCCTACTAATTTCCTATCCTTTCCACAGGCTCTTGGACTAGGAGTAAAGCCCCCATTATTCAAGTTAGTGCCTTACCACAAGTGCCCACCTTTATCAACATCAAGACCAAGTTTTATTTATTTAGTCTTTTTTCACTCCAGGTGCTTCAGGGCAGATCTACCACAAGTGCTACACCTGCTGCAAGGATAACCACAGAGGCACAGTCAAGCATTTACCTTCTCTTACAAAAGGGAAACGTTTGCAGTTAAACTAAGGATAAATTGGACACAAACAAAGCTAGCCTAAACCTTCATCAATTAATTATATTTCAATCCTTCAAAGAGACAGGGAAGCATTAGTAATTGGGGTTTTTTTGCACACGGTTAAGATGAAACACAGCCCTGCACATCCCAGTTGTCTCTGCTTCTAGCCCCAACAGCTTCACTCTGCCACTGTGGAACTGCTAAAGCACGCTAAAACTTCATCTACAGCTCCTTCCTCTGCTCTCTCATTATCCCCGTGTTGAGAAAGGGGCAAGAATAGGCTGATCCTAATGCCAGAGGATCCTATCTCATAGCTTTTTCATTTTACATTTTCATTTGTAGTTACATTTCATTCAATGTACATTTACATTTTCATTTCTTCATTTTACTACTGAAATCATACGAAACAAGCTAACTACAGGGCTCAGCCTCTGATCCAGAACACGCATAGGAATTTACCCAAGTCATATAACAAATCAGGAGTAGAGCTCAAGGAACAAATCTTCAGACTTTACTACAATGTCTATAACTTGAGATGCAATTTTGTCTTCACTAGCTCCTCTTCATTTGACTTTTCTGATAAAAATAGTAGTTAAAAATAACCCTGCCTATCAACATATAGTAAAGTGTAATGGGAGACCACTTTCTTCAACAACTAAGATGGGGGACTGTAGGCTATATCCAGTTTATGCTTAAGTATAGTAAGGCCCTCACACATTAGGTATTTTAGTATCACATAAGATTCTTTCATTGCCTGTAAGTAATTTCATTTCATAACATAACCATAAAGTAACAGGCCTTATTTTTACCATATTTTATCCTACCACAGAGCTCAGAAAACTCAAGGCACTTTGTACTTAGCAGTGATGACTAAAAAACTCTTTTTTTTTTTTTCCTTCTTCAGAAACAGGCATGGAGTTTGAGCTTGAACAAGATTTAACACAACAGAAGCCCAACTGAAAATTCTATCTGCTACTACAAGAAATAGTTCAATTACAAACAACCCTAAACCCTCATATTTATTATATTATAAAAGCTCTGGAAATTCTGTATGCTTATATAGACTATATACAGTAGCAGAGAAATGTACACCTCACATATCAGAATTTTTACAGGGGAACAGTGAATTCTCCTGACAGGTTCCAAAACTAAGCCATCTTTATCAACAAAGGACCAACATTACCAGCCTCTGCACAAAGTATTCACACGTGCAAATTGATACTTCCCCCCACCTTAAACTCATCCCTGACAACACCACAAAGATCAACTGTGCTGACTGCTGCCTACCTGTATTTCTTCTGCATGCAGTCCTATAAAACCACCTCAGGACAGGAACAAAAGCACATCTTCAGACCAAACCTCTCCTCAGACTGAGGACCCGACTACAGTACTTGCTTAGGGCCTATCATGGCCACCACAAGCCTCATTAGCTGGTGCTGGCTTTGACACAGCTGGGGCTCGTTATGTCCCTGCCAGCTCCACACTGCTGTTTAACTGCCCACACCTGCGACAGGAGCAAAGTTTCATCCCCTCCCCATGTCCCTCTTCAGACCTGCGTGGAGGCAAAAAACTCCAAAGCCCAAGTGCAGCAGGAGATGGGTCATCTCCCCATGGAGAATTGCTACCAGCAGTAAAAAGTACTACAAGTACTACAACCATCCCTAGACAGGGAAAATAGCTTTATATATGTAAAGGTTGAATGAGTAAATCATTAATTCACTGCATGTAAAACAAGAAGCACAACTTTTCCTTAGTGTGTGGGGTGGTGGTAGTGAGATAGGCTGGGCACACAATATGTTCAGGTGATGCAGGGCATTTGGGGAGAAAATGAAACCCTCAGTGAGGGAAAAGGAAATGCAACCTCTTTTCTGGTTTTTCTCTGAAAGCTCTTCACGACTCGGCTCCCCACTCCTGTTGTGATCTTTCTCACATTAAAAGATCGGCCCTACTCTTTGCTTTGCCAACATCTGATTCCTTGCCGCTACTTTCGCTTCCTCCCAGGCTACCTTTTAAACAAAGAATCAACTCTTGTTTTGTAAACACCATCTTCAACATCTCTCTCAGCTTTGTGAAATGCACATTGAGCGCTGCAGTGTGCTGACAGCTATGACTGCAGCTATTGGGTTTGAATCTGCATTTGCAATTACAGCCCCTCTACGCCTTCCTCTGCTTTTCTCTTCTACCTGCTTGCTCTTCCTTTTAGATTAGAAATGGACTTTAGGGCAAGAATTACCATGTTACCTAAAAATGTAGATCCCGCACACGGTGGGATCCTGAGCTGCTTGGAAATATGGCTACCAGCAGAGAACACAGGTTACTATTTCAAATGCGCTGTGTTACTTTATTACCCATCAGTCATATCTGGACTTGCAGAAGGTTTTCAAATGGGGAATATGAGTCAAATTCAGCAGAGATGTAAATTATTCTTCAGTTACAGGTCAGTCATTGAATGGTCATTACAGTATTATAGTTTTCACTGCCATGGTATGGTGTGGGCATGAAACATCACGTAAACTTCATGCTCAGGGTAGAGAGAAAACCCGGAGAGAGAAAACACAGGGCATAGAAAATTAACCTGAGATATTCCAGGGTGGACATTCCAGGATTTCCATGTGGACATTTCACGGACAGAATGGAGGCATCTGGAGCCAACCTAAGTAAGGACGGCTAGATTTTGGTTCATATAAACAGCAGTTCTTTTGCTGTCTTTGCACAGTTAGCACATACTTCAGAAGCAGAAGGACGTGGTATCTGAACATACTTACTGCACTGTCAGGCACTGGAAGGCGCTAATACAGATTGCTGAGTAGAAACTCTGAATCACCGCAAAGCAGCCAAACTGATGCTCACTTTGCCACTCCTAATTATCATTGCATAACACACAAAAGAAAGGGATGACAATACACGTTTTTGAAAACATATCACCATAGCAGATGTCAGCCCTTCTTTTCCATTGTACTTATGCCTATTGTACACCCAACAATGAAATCATCTGTCACTTCAGCTATCCTCAGGAAAGAGAGTTGTATATATTCACACTGACATGTCAAGCAACAAGTAAATTTGATGGATATCAGCAATATTAAAACTTACAATAAGAGGAAAAATTGTGCACTTCTGATCCTTGTAAAAAAATTCTTTCTTTTTATAGCTTTTAAATTTCAATTGGCCAGAGAAAAGCACAGGAAGGGGAAAAAATAAAAAGGGACATGACCAACAGCACACTGGAAAAGACACACGCTTAAATCCTGGCTAGATGCCTCCAAGTACTGCAGTCCAAATAACATTGTTAAGAGCCTCACTTATTCAAACAACCGAGCTCACTGGCCTCTAGCAAGCACACCACTCCTTTACTCTTCTCAGTGCAGGAATATCACCAATACTCAGAATACTGGCCTGGCCCAACTCTGCTAGCGACCTGCACCTGTGAAGCAAGCGCGTACTTGATCTCACCCTGCCCCAGGCTCCCTCTGCCTCGCAGCAGGAGAGAATGGTTCATATGCTCCAGGGGGGCAAGGCAGGGCAGGCCGAAAAACAAGACACTCGAACCATGCAGAGGTCAGAGGAAGCAGCTGCTGGGCTTTCACCAGCAGCACAAACTGGCAGAGGGAATAGCATGCACGACCCACCAGGAAAACAGCCACCAGTCATCTAAAAACAATAGGAGAACAAGTGCCAGGGCTCTTCTCATCCTCTCCCAAGCTGGGGTAAGAGATTGGTATTTTCCTCATCTCACAGTCTCTGGAGGAAAGGAGAGTCTTGACCTTATTCCAGAAGTTGTGGGGAAAAGGGGATGAAATGGTCCCTCCTCTAACAGGCTCAGTTGCATCTTTCAGGGTTCTGGAGTATTTACAGCCCAAGCGTACTAGGACCTGGGGCAATTGTATTTGAGACTTTCTGTTCTCCAAATCCTAAGTGTGAAGAATCACCCTAGCAGGAGACTTAATCTTGTCAGTTCTTTATTTATGCGATATACAGTACCGTCACATCAGAGAACAAAATCCCCACAATGTAGTTTTTCATTGGTAGTTGCGGTACCAATATGGATTTCTTAATTTAGGGGTAAGTTTGCAAGATCTATTCATCTCTTTCCACTGTGAATCTCAAAACATATTTCTCATTTCCAAAGAACTGCAGAGGACTGATCAGTAGTCACAGCAGCTACCGACAAAACTACAAGTATTTGGAGTAATTTTTTTCCCCGTTTGCATAGATGTACTTTGAAAAAGATTTCAAAGAGTCGATTAGTGTTTGGTCATTGGGCATCTGTGACGGAAGATGACTAAGTGAATCAGTAGTTCCTTTCACTTATAATCACTCATTGTGGGTATTGGGTAGCAGTTGCACAAAAGTGTATGGCCACTTTTATTGTACATGGAAACGAGCTTTCAAAGCAAACTGAGGGACAAATGTTGCTGCTCAGAACGCCCATTAGCCTTCTGATCAAATCTCTCTTTGATATCCAAAGTGGTGCGTTCCAAGAGCACATGCTATTGACTGCAATACTGTGAAAACTGGCTGGCTCACATGCAGGATTGTAATTTTGGTAAATCTGTTTCCTTTAACATACTTACTTTTTGCAGCGAGGAGAAAAAGGGGTTGTGGGGAAGAAAAGGGGTGAGAGGTAGTAAACCAAGGCAGAATGCCAGCATTTTCTTTCAGTCAGTGTTCGTACCTATTAAAGCATTTTGCCAAATCAAAGAGATGAATTACCGCACTGTTTCTGGAGTCTGATGCAACTCTTTTCACTCACTCTGAGCCTGCAGTCAGACGGTATCATTTTGCAGGCTAGGAGAGCTGCGATTTACAGTCTGGGGGATATGAACTCAACAGTTGGATCACAAGTTTTGGAACTTTCAAAGCACAACATTGGGCGTCTGTTCTTTCAGGATGAGTTTTGACAGATGGCAGTAGCCAAGGAAATTCACCCAGCCTTCCACCTCCATTAAAAGTTGGCTGGTGGGTAACTACTGCTCTGTGTTTATATGTAGTTGGTAGTATCATCATTGTTCTGTGCTCCTGTAATGAAACAATTTCTTCTCTGCTCCTGCTGTGAATGACACTGAATGAATTGTATTATCTTAGCCAAAGTCACAGCAGGCACTGGGTCAACGGGTAAAACTGTCCAATATAGGAAGAAATCTCACCCAACAGCTCAGCCTCCAGCTGTTGACATGAACGGCAGAAAAAAAATAGAAAGATGGGGGAAGAGACAAAATTAGGTTGAAGGGAAAAGAAATTAATAATATCAGTGGGAAAATAGCCAGAAATGGACTAAAACCAAAGCAAGGCGCACACACAAAACAGTCAGAGAGAGTGCTTCAATAGGTAACTTTGAATTTTCACATTATTGAGGAGAATTGGCTGCAAATAGCTTAGTATTTTTGAAGGGCTCTTTGAAGTACTGAATTCACATCTTTCATGCCTCCACTCCAGTGAATTTAAGTACTCTATTTCTTCCTGAGACCTGAGGATGCTGTGCACCAGCAGACCAGGCTCTCGGTTCTCTTCCTTTAAACAATTGGACCCAACCTCCCATCATTGTACTAGCCAAGGCTGTAGTGAGCTGTGAGCTGATGGGCTGAAAGGGCTGGTAAATCCCCATCCCAGTCCATGGAAATCACAGAAACAAGGATAATTTTCAGGAAAGGAACTGCTAGTTCATCAGCTCTTTTGGTGAAATTCTAAGCATGCTCGGTTCTTTGAATATTACTGCAGAGGTACAAACTGATGACCTATGATATCTCCCCTCTGGCGTCTACATCTTGGAAAATAAATCCAAGAACAACTGTTTGTAAAAAAAATAAAATAACAAAAACCCAAAACAACCACAAAATCCCTTTACTACAATGCTACAGTTCTGCAGTTCTGTCAGCCCTATGGTTTACTACTTTCCACATCCAACAAGCAGGAGAGGGGGTGCTGATCTGCACCATTTCTGCAAGCCGATGGGATCTCTTTGGGACACTGATAAGTGCAGGAGGAATGTGTGCCTGTGATCGCACAATCCGTAGCGTAACTCTGGATTCTGGTCCAAGCGTGGAGGCTACAGGGAATACGCTAGTAGAGCATACCCAGTTGGGTGATGTTGTTCATGTCTGTTCAGCCCTGGAGGTAATGTAGGCTGCTTGCCTGAGGACAAGACTTGCTTGACTGGAATCACTAGCAATTCTTCGCTGACTTTTGTTGGGTGGGTCATTTTAACTTTTGTATTTTATCTTAATTCCCTATTGAATTTCCCTTGAAAACTGCTGGTGCTTTTTTCAAAATACACCTTTCAAGAACTTACTTTTATATCTAATTTGATTCGCTACATTTGAACCGCTACTTTTTCAGCAAATGCATCCTCTAATTCATCATGGCAGCACTGGTTCCAAGACAGGGCAACACCCCACTGATTCACCAGCGTGGTTTCCTGCAACACAGGACTGTCCTTTAGTTTCTCTCACCTTTGCAATAGTGTCCCCTGAGCCTGTTTAGTTAAGAAGTGGTAAGGTGACCCGAGAGGAACTGCCCACCCCCTCCACTACCTCTAAGGGCAGGAGAGATGGCCCAGATCACCCCTCTCAGCCACCATGGGCTGACAGACTGGCTTAACTATTGCAGCACACTACAACTACGAAGACCTGGGATAATAAAAAAAAAGATTTTGCGAAGTACCCCTTTTGTCAGCTTGGTCCGCCAGTAACGTGCTAGTTTTCTATTCTGAAAAACTGAGCACTCAGAGTAGAAAGAAGTCTGAATGTTGATAAATTAAAATATGCTCTGAATACAGAAAATATTTGCTTTAGCATAATTGTCTATCTTCTACATGGGAGTTAATGAGTTAATAAATAGATCTCCTATTTATTTTGTTGCATTGTTTTGCTTTATTGCCTTTGACGTATGAAAAGTTTTTCTTGCATTGCTAAATGAACAGGAAAGACAACACTGAAAAAACCCAGTGTGTCCAGTTGGTGCAGCATCATCATGGCAGTAGGCTAATAGCCATAGGCCTGGGCTAGCACTGTAATTCTTTACCTGATGATCTCCCTACCTTTTGTTGATGTTTCCATCATGAAGAAACACACATATTTTCCTTGCGTGAGGACATATACAACACAAATAACAGAGTTTCATTCTATTTTATATTAGAACGATCCACCTTTGCTTTTTGGGGGGAAAACCCTAGCACACTAACTGCCCTATATTTTTAACATATAGGCTGTAAAGCTTGGATTTCCTGCAGTGTTTCAAAAACATTGTACTACTGGATTTAAAAATTATGCCCTTCCCTTAAAAGAGCTGAATGCAAGAGCCTTATGAACATACTTTTGGGAAGTAGATGGTGGCCAAGTGGTAATTCTGATGGAAGAGACCATGTGGTGTGTTTTCCATGGACATGACAACCTTTGGTTTTTTATTTATATGTGCCTCCAGTATAGGTCAAATTTTGGATAAACACCCTGGATTAGCTTTAAATCAGACTGCTCCCTACTCCTAGCAATGTAATCAGCAGCCGCATCGAATTCTCAGCCAATTGTAAACTCCCCTCCCTCAGGTGCCAGATAAATATTCGAATACGAGGCGGCACTGCTGAGGTAACGGTACCCATGCTAGCTATTTTAAAAGTAGCTTGGGCATAACGACTTAGAAGCACAGACATCCACTTTGAATTCTTCTTGTTCCCTCCTACGCTTAGCTTCTATCAAGATTCACGTTTCCTCCCTCGGTCACCTTTCAACAATCTTCTCACCATTCTCTTCGATCACTGGGAACTTCTCCCGTTCCAAGGGGATTTTTCATTTTGGACTGCTACTGCATTTTCTGTCTTTCCCATTCTCACCTACTTGCTCCTCCGTCCTCCTGCTGCCGTTAAAATAACCATCCTGTCCTTCCACTCAGTTGAGTTCCTCCGACTTCCCGTTTCATGCCAGAGTGAGCTTAAATCGCGTGTCTGCTCACTCCTGGCACTGCACAGCCACCGCCTGCGAACGCCTGATAGCGTGTTAACGAGGTGCTCACGCACGACAGCCATGTCTGGTTTACATATTTCCACCGGGAGCTCCGCAAGGGTGGGTGTTTTCCCAGCTGCTAGGCAGGAGGTGGCCTCAGCGGTTTCCCTACAATCAGCAGTGCATCTCAAGGTCTTGCATTCTTCCACTTCCAGATTCTTTCAGAGGAAAGCATGTTTATTGCTAAGTACAATTTTGCCTTAGTAAATGTATGGTTTCCAGCAGAATTCCTGGAATCTGCTGTTTACAAGCAGGGTCAGAGGTTATAGAAATACTTTCAATTTGCATATGAGTGATATACCAGGAGGTATTTTGCCCATGCATAGTGTCTAAACTATGAGACAACTGCTTTTTTATTGGTGTTGATAACCTCCCTGGCTCTGAAATCAACTTGTTCAGCTGTGTGGGTGGTTCAAATTATTGCTAGGCAGCTCAGTAGATGAAAATTAATACTCTCCACTCCTCTTCATCACCCAGACTCTTCTCCCAACATAGGCAGGAATATTAACAAGAACAAAAATGTCAGTAAAGCTCTCGTATTTGAAGTCTTGCAGCTGGACATCCTCTCTCAGTGTGTCAACTAAATACACGGTGGCAGCATTATTATCCACTGCAAAATGCTCCTGTGGTGTGTTACTTTTATCCTTGAGCAAGCAAATGAGAAAAAGGATAGTGTGACTGAGATGAGCATCTTGACAGTTCACCACGGTATGGGCCTCTCAGAAGGCCAGTGGCTGACAGTACACAGGCTTTCAGCAGGGATGTATTGAGAGGACCTTGTATGTAAGTTGACCCCTTCTGGAGGAAGGAGACTTCTCTGGTGGTATTAAACACCAATGTTTTAATTCTCTTTTTTAGCCCTTCAACTTGTCAGAATAACAGTGTTCTGCAGAGTTTTCCATTTCTTCTCCCACTGAAGTCAGTATGTGTCAAACTGCTGCGCGACCAAGCCGGCACTGGTGATGTGCAATGGGAGGCAGACTCACAGTAACCTCCTATCTGTAGTGCAAGATGACTACGCAATTAACAATATGAGGGACACACTGTAATGTGGACTTGGGGTGAGCACTTTATGGCCCGTATTTGGTAGACTGAACGCACCGATGATTTTAGCAGGCTGTCTCTATGACCATGCTTTAAATGGGAATACACGCCATAGACTGTATTTCAGAGTGCCCAAACACAGAGTTTTGTGGTGACAGCTGCTTAAAAAGTTGGCCCTATATTTGGGATTGGAAAAGCACGGAAAAAAAATCTGCTCTAGAACACCGGTTTTCCAGAGAGATTCCTGCACTCCGGGAGGACTGATTTTGGGTACCCAGGGCCTCAGTTCAGCAGGCAGGAGGTGGTGTTTGAGGGATTTCACACAACCCTGTACTTCAGTAGAGAGGCATTATAAACCGTGAACAGGCCTCATAACAGCAGAATTCAGGATCTAGGAAGTTCAGCTCCTGTCCTTTACAGAAGGATAATAAGAGTGCAATTGCAATGCACTAGCATGTAAGGGGTTAGCATACAATCTAATCAAAGAAAATTTGTCTCCACATTATTCCAACAGGTAAAGTTTAAAGGTCTTAAGTTTGCTTCTAAACAGGACAGTGATCCCCACCCGCACATAAACATTTACCTAAGCGAGATTTGCATAATCTCTTTGACCCTCAATCTGCTCACCTTCATCAACCACATCATTATTTAGAAAAACGTGCCTCCATGTGCCTGATATCTTTGCCTAATTCTCACTGCTCATTAACCAAAAATCAACAGAAAATGTTCTTTTTTGATGTACCAAAGGCTCTGAGTAAATAGCTTTCCTAGAACACCTTGTGTGGGTGTGACCATGTTTCAACAAAAAGCTTATCCCATTGTAAAATCAAAAAACCCACCACCCTTATGCAGCAGCTACTGTCTCTGATTGCACACAAGTTCTGACTGTCTGAAAAGAGAAATGAAGGGGACTCCAAGCAGCCATGAAGCCCTTTCACAGGAGACCACCAGCAGGTATTTAGTGAAGTATATTTTGAAAACACCTTGTGATCAGAAACGCCAGTACAGTGAGAGCACTGACTAGCTTCACCCGTGCTCTTTTCCTAGCACTTCTGCTGACTTTATATTAACACAATAAGCAGCAAATCATCATTGCAGCACCTAGTTTCAGTTTGCTGATTTGTAAAATGGCCATAATAGCATCTCTCCCTTTGCACAATTTCGAAGTCTCAAGCTCCGTGCCACTCGTGTCAATGGAAACAGGAGGTTGCTTAGGCAACTGTACTCATTCTACGTGAAAACACAAGTAACAAGTGCATTTCTGACATTTAGACACACTTTTTCATGTTGATATTCTAGCCCCTCCCTCTCTGTAACTGCCACTGATAGACGTATTTGAGCAGGAATGTATTTATTGTCACTCAAGGAATATCTGGCCTATTCCTAAAAGGTTGTCAAGGGTACAGCTACATAAGGTGACCAAACCAACTTTACAGCTCATGTGTACCAAAAGCTGGACTCCTGTTCTCTACTTTCCCCCTTGCGGCACCAGTCCTGGATGTGTGGCACCTCTAGGTAACATTTTGTCTTAGTAGGTTTAGAGAAACGAGAATGTACCTTGGCACAGACGAGCATCAGCCTGGCACTGACTCTTGCTGTTACTAGCAGCTTTAGTCTTATCTTCGTGCTACCTCCTGTAGTACATAAGACACTAGATCAAAATGGTAGTATTGGATGGTGATGACAAGTGTACGCAACGCTCAATTCAGTTCTCAATCCAGTGCCCAAATCAGCAACAGACTCCAGGTCACTGACTTTCTTCCTAACTGATTTTTTTCCAAGGATTAAACATCTGTGTACAAACGTGAAAGTTCTTTAATGCTTTTCCAAAATTTTGGACAGTCTTGCATAATCATTTCACAATATTTATAGTGGCAGCTTGTGTTCCACCTCAGGCTGCTGGCCTTATCTCCTGCTTCCACAGCAATGATGAGGTCAAAGGAAAGATGGAGTGGAAACTCTTTTGGCACATATATACATTTTCCCAACGTGCAAAGAAAACCTTTCTCTTTCCCCCCTTCATTGTAACTAACATGTCAAAAGAAGGGCTATTCAACAACACAGTAAGAGCCTATATTGATAGCAGGGGAGTAGAGCATGTCGTGTATCTTGATTTTGGAAAAATATTTGTCGCACACAACGTTCTAATAAGCAAGCTAGGGAAAGACAGTCTAAACATAGCTATGTATAGGGGGTGAAAACCATAGTGAGAAGGTAACCATCAAAGGTTTACTGCTAAAATGGAAGCCTGCACCAAGGCATCATTTTGCACTGGTTAAATACCTATTTAACCTATTTTCATTATGTCTGGACAGAACCTATTTTCATTATGACTGGAGAATCTAATAGAGAGCATGCATATTAGATTTACAACTGACACTAATCTGGGAAGGCCTGTGAAATAATTGAGAACAAACTTGGATTAAGAATAAAAAAATGAAAAAATGTAACAGAAAACAAAACAGAACACACTAGTCATTGTAATAATCCACGTTACATCCACATACTGAATATTACATGTAATTCTACCCCCTGTCTTCAAAAGAGATACAGTTGTACCAGAAAAGATTCAGAGAAAGTTGACATAGATGACCAAAAACATGGGACGTGTCCTTATGAGGCCTTTTTACAGACGGTGGAAGACTTTTCAGTCTGAAAAAGAACTGGCTAAGGACAGATGCATAAGCGACCTATAAAATTCTGAGTGGCATGAAAAAGGTGAATAGCAAATGATTATTTATCCTCTTTCAAGGAAAGACTCAGGCAGCATAAAATGGAATTAAGGCTGGGTCAGAATAAACAAAAGGAGATAATTTTTAAGATAATGATTTGTTGAGCTCGGTAGCCCTTTCCCCCAGAATGTTTTGCATGCCAGAAGCTGACATTGTTCAAAAACTGATTAATCAAAAGAAAGTTAATTCAGTCATATTAAATATAACAAAGACACAACTATCTACTTCATAACATCATGGAATCAAACTGCTGTAGGCAGAATACCATCTCATGCTTTCTTTTTTTCAGACTTTTCCACAGGTATTTTCTATTTATTATACTTTTATACTGCTATAGCTACAACCAAAGCTGACTTCGTGATTTCTAATCAGTGCCCATTACCGCTTAAGCTACTGACCACTGCCAAGAGCAGGATACCTGACCTGAGCTGTTTGGTTTGATCCAGTATGGCTGCTCACACCTTCTTTTGCTTATAAGAAAACCTTATTTATGTTACTCAGATGAAAAGTTTTTTGTTCCTAAGAGAGATCCACTCTTCTTATTTTCTCCTTATGCCTGGGATGAGGCATGTTCACCCCACGTGTTTTTAATTAAAAAACTGTTTTGTTCAAATAGTATATATAGATGAAGACCCAAATGGAGTTTCTGTAGCTTCTTTGAGTTAGGATATGTCAACCTATTCAACACTTTAAATCATTTTTGGAAAATTATTCTGATTTTGATCAGTTTGCTTAGGTGCCTATCATATTGATTTACTCATGTACCTGACCAGAGTACTATCAGGCTAAAACCATTTTTGATGGTGAAGTGATTCCCTGTGTGGAAGGCCACAGAAGCAGAGATACACATGCTGAGACACATTATCTCCTTGAACTTTTAATACCACACTTACAGCACAGACGGTCAATCAGACTGTGACTCATTCCTCTTCAAAAGACTGCTGTCTTTCCAAATTTTGCAGTTCATCGGCAAGGATAAAAACTCTTCTTAATAGACATTGGTTACAGCATTATGAGAAAACATGATACAGATTGATCTATTTGGAGACCAGTGATGCTTATTGTTTGTAAGATGATGGTTAAGTTCTTTGTGTGCTTTTAAGGTTGCACAACATATCCAGAAAATCAAGATGTTACACTGTTGTTTAAGTGGTAAAATCTGTGTGACAAAGCTTACGCTATTACTGTCAACACACAAGATTTGGAATATGCTCATAGGCACCAAACACATTCAGTGACTTTGAGAAAACTCTGCATGAAGGAAAAAAATGGAGGTTTATGCAAAAGCTGCCATTTGAACAGAAACCACTCTTCAATTAATTTATTTTCTTTCTTTTTCTTTTCTTTTTTTTTTCTTTTTTAAAGCGAGTTACTATACCTACTAGCTAGGTATACTAATTGGAGATTGTTAACTGGAATTACTGCCAGAGTATACTGATAGCTGATCTACTGAAACAGAAATTAAGAATTTCAGACCATGAAAATGGAAAGTAGTTAAGGTGCAAATGAAAACAGGATGAAATACTGAAATATTTCAGATGTCACATTGACAGATTAAGTTAAATAAATCATTTCATAAGCTCTATGACCCTAATTAATTAAACTTATGCATACTATTAATCCCTCTAATCAATCCAATTAAAGACTAAAGCAGTCTCATGTGTTTGTACACAAAGTGCCCAACTGAAGCGAGTTTTAACAATGCAGCTAAGCAGAATGCTGGGATCAGTCAGTACTTAGTGACCATTATGTTCATAAGCAGAAAAAGTCTGTAAACTCACTTGCTTGTGTTTTTGAGGTAAATGTTATATTGCCCAAGATAATTGTGTTCACACACTGTTACCTGTGTTTCTCTTGGAGTATTTAATGCTTCACAGATGAGGCTCTTGTTAGCAAATCCTTCCTTTGCAAAATATCCACTCCTAAAAGGTAAGCTCATGATATTTTGTACAGCATGTAACAGGAAAAATATTCATCCTTCATCTTTCTTTCTTCCTCATTAGGAAATACTCAGGAAAACTTTGGGGAAAAAAATAAGATTTAACATCATTGTATTTATTAGGTTCCAAAACAATACACATTCACATCCTTTTGAATACAGTACATTTGGCACAGTAATAATGTTTACGATGAAATAACACTAATGAATGGCAAGAGATTCAAAATTACATCCATAAGAAAAGAATTCTGTACAAATAAATCCTCACAATAAAAAAAAACCTACCCCCCCCTCCCCCCAACTGAATACATTTTATATTTAGCAAGAACTATTCTGCACATAATTTAAAAAGAGGTAATTTGTAAGCCTTTTTTGGAGAGAATTATTTTTCACCCTATGGAGAAAAAAGTGTTTCCATTTCTTAATAAAGTCTATTTGGGAGGAAAAACAAGAAACAATTGATTCTTTATAATTATTATTATTATTATTAATAATCTTTTTGGCATTTTGCACTCATTTTACAAAGAAGAAACAAGAAAGATTTTACAGAACAGGCAGAAATGTAACAGAATGTCCATTTTTAAGAATTATCTTTAAAAAATGTTCAAGGTAACAGACAAACCTTCTGATGTAAACCCAATGCAGAGGATCTAACTATTTATATTGAAGAAATATCTGCCCATGCAAAAGTTTTTATCTCCTTCACTTTTCTCTTAGCATCCTAGCAGACATTGCAGGTGCTGAGGCCTGAAATACAAACATTTGCTAATTATCTTCACGTTAGAAACGGGAATGCAGACTACACAGCTTGCTTACAAAAGCTTTATGGGAGGCTTTTATTCCTTCAAAATAAATGCTCAGAGTTTTGTGTAAAGGCCTCTTGTTGTACAAACAGTAGTGCACTATCCGGTTAACTTCTCTTCCTAGCCAGTCTACTCACCTATGGAAAGGAACGCTTTAGCATTGTGATCAGTTCTTGCCTGGATGTCAAAAGCTAACTGTGATGAGAAATAAACAGAGCCAGTGGCGAGACACAAACTGATGGGCAGTTCTACAATATATTTCTAAAAGAGAAAGAAATTTAAACATTGAGATGATGCAATCATTAAGATGTTTCTGTGCTGGTACTCAGCTCCAGAAGCTAGTCTTCCCAGTACAAAAGATTACTGAAGATAAATTAAATTAAACTAAAGGCTTGATCCATTATTATACCTGTAGGCCAGACAACACATTAATTGATATATCATAATATTTAATATTTTGAAATCATCATAAGAATATATATAATAATTACACCTGAGTTTTAAAAACAAAACAAAATGGAACTGAATGTTGTCATCAGTAACAGGCTATGAGCAGCCAGACGCAAAACTGACACAAACTAACTCATCTGCTTGAGATTATCTCTTAAAGCCAATGATTCACACTTTGTCCACCACGACTTGTAACATTCCTTTCTCTTTCTGAGCTCTATCATGTCATAATAGAGTTGAAGAGAACTATACAAGAGATTTAGTATAGCTTAATATATGTCTACATCTTTTATAACAAAAACCTCATCTCTCTGACAGTAACTTGAACCAATACACATACAAGAGTATTGCACATGGACATTATTATAATTATTCTTTCATAGACTAACATTTTAATAGTATGCCTGAACATGCAGCAGTTGATACCTCTATATTCAATGAATTCCACAGGCCTTGCAGCAAACACTATATACAAAATCTCACCTGTACAAAAGGCAAAAAAGCTTCTTTAGTGCCACTTTGCCAATCACAAGTATATATATTTTTGTGCAGCTGGAAATCCATGTGCAACAATTAAAATGGATTCCAATGACCGCTCACTCAGTCCAGTAAAATATATAATAAAATGACCTCAGCGATACATGTACACAAAAAAAAAAAACCAAAAAACCAAAAACCAAACCACAGGGTACTCCTGGAAATATAAGTACATAACACTGTTAGCGTATCTACAGGAGGTAACTTCACATTAGTAATATTGTCCACATGAGTTACCATTTCAATTCATACACAAAAAAAATCAATTTACAGCTTTCAGTAATGTCAGTTTGTGAATGTTTGATCTTCAGTTTTTTAACACACTTCCACATAATGCATGTGTAGCCTTATTTTGTGTCTTCTAAAAGCAGATTTCTCTTTAGATTTTAAACATAAAAAACAACAAACACAGTAGTATTATGGTTTTGTAAAAGTGTGCAAAAGTAACACACTGCTGAGAAAATAAATATAAATAAGAAATTATTTATCAACTTAGCTACAATGGAAAAGGCAAATTTATAATGTTTATAATTAATTTTTAATGTAAAATTAACTGTAAACATTTGCAAGCTTGCCACCACATTAATGGTTCATTTAAATGGATATTAAATTTGGTAACATGGATAGTACACCCAATTGCCTGAAAAACTGTAAAATGCCTATAAATAGCTGTGCTAAAGTACTATAGGCTTTTTATTCTTTAGCCCTTTAATAACTATCCATATAGTATCTATTTCTTGCTTTAAATAAAATTTCAGTTATCTTTGTGACTCTTCTTATTCCTAAGAGTTTTCTGTAAATTGTATGAGGAACTTCATCAAAAGTTGTAATTGATGTGCTTCTTTTTCTGGACAGCTTTATTTTAAGTTTGTATCTCACCACAATAAAAAAAACCTTCATTACACGTCCACGAAGGTAGACTTCTTTGCTTACCAAAGGGCAACATTTTACTTATTTGTTCCACATCTAAATACAGATCTCACCTTAACCACCAGCGCCGAAGAAACAGTTCTCACGCCCTTAGCTTAAATACATATGATGATTACAGAACGTGATCTGCTAAATTGCTTTTAATAGCATGGCTTCATTTTCCATGGAAAAGATGCGATTTTGTCATCTGGGGAGATCTTAGGAATAAAAGAAAAGCTGCAAATATACGGCAGTGTGTTACATCTACAATTTCTCATACAAAATTATTTTGCATTGCTTTGTGAGACAGAAATTAAGAGTGCTTTCAGGTCAGAAGATTAAAGAAAAAAAACAATAAATATATACTTTAACTGGGGGTATGGGCTCAGGGTAAGAGAAGTAGTTTTTGATCTTCTGAGTCTCAGGAATTTGACGATCTCTTCAGAATCACTTCTTGCAGCATCGTTCATCTGTCAGCCTAACGTTGTCTATGGCAGTAGCTCTTCTCCAAAATAAGAGAACCCTTTAAATTCTTCTTGATTGATTTGTTTTATAATTGTCTCATCCACTAGCGTTAATACTGGTTCTTCTCGTGTAAAGTCTTGATCAAAGTTATTTACATCCCTTTTGGTTTTCTGAGAAGAAAAATACAAATGAGGTGAATGGTAAAACAGCACAGTAAAATAAAAAGTGCTCTCCCTCCTCTCCATCCCCCCAAAAGGCTGAATTTTTTGGAATGATTGAAATAAAAGAGAAGCTACTTCACACAAAGAGTAACAATGTATGAGAGAAGCTACAGGAGCAAGTACTATAAATGAGATCAGGAGAGGCCACAGAAGCAGTACTATAAATGAGTTCCCAGAGACTCACTGGTCTCTGACAGGTGAAGGAATAGCAGTATGATGATAAAGCAGGAAGCTGAGATTACGACTAGTTTAGAAAAGGCTTTGGCATAGTAGGTGGTACGGCTGTTTCCTCTTAGATTTGAACATAATGATATCTCATTTCAGAGGCACAGAGTGAACTGATTTCCCCACAATATAGCCTACTGTTTCAACTCTAAGTTAACTGGTTTTTTATAGCTGGCTACACTCAGCTTTAAAATCAGAGGTAGACCTCACAACACCTCTCAGTCCAAAATCCTTGAGCTCCACATTGGCAACTCAGATTTACTAATGCAGCCAAACGTCATTCAAAGCACCACGGCAAAGTGAAATTCTGGCTGCAGAGAAATCCACCTCAGAACTCTTCTTTATTTCAATGGTATCAGGATTTCCCCATGAAAGTCTAAAGTACCTTGCTCTTTCAGCGAAGTTGGGCCAACAAACTGTATGTGTTGTGGTTGGGAAAAGATGTATTAACTAGAGAGAGCCTTGGGGAGGCCGACTTGTCCTCAGGACACTCACAACAGTGACTATCTGTAATCACTTACATGTAAAAAACCTTAAGGCTACAGGGGAAAATATTCCCCATGGTCATTCCCTTGAGACCTGCACTGTTCATGTTTTCCATGTTAGCAGCGTATTTCAAGCATGTACAGGTTCAGGGAATTGGAACAAATATTTTCCTTTACATTGTCTCTTTTCTCTTTGTTTCATGAAATCTAATAGTTACCTGAGTGATACTTAACAGAGGAATACTGACATATTAAAAACTAGCTTCGTGTCCATCCTGCACGTCTGAAATTAAGATGATACCAGAAATATAGAATAGCTATTTGGCATGCGAAATAAAATGATAAAATAATAAAGTGACACATCATAAAGTACAGTAATGCATTGCAAATGGGATATATGCCTTCTTTCAATGTAGGTAGATTCTCCTATAAAATATATACAAAATGTATTTCCTTCATGAGCTCTACTGAGGCACTAAAACAAATTTCTTTCTCACAACTGAAAAATGGTCAGAGCAACCTTCACCTACGTTGTTTGTAAGAACTTCACAGATATAGGGAAAAAAAGGTCTATATAAATGCAAGAGACTGTCACTTGTAAACCAACTCCTTTTTAAGTACAGGCAACAAAAAATCCACATCCTCTATCTACAAAATTCCGTTAAAAGGAAAGGAATATGGACTTAACAAACATATTTATATTGTTTACATTTGTAATATTTACTTTGTACATAAAGACTGGACATAAAACGCGTGTGACGCATATACTTTGAACTGCTTAAAGTGTGAGGGACATGGCTTTGGGCTTTACGTTTTTTTCCCAGTCATTTGGGCAAATACTGCAAAATAAGAATGAAATTCCATATGTATTTTTAAATGCATTACATTGCAATTACATCTACATTATTCTTGTTCCCAGATCCTACCACAGTATTTTTATGCACGCATACAATGAATTTGCTACAAGAATAGTCACTAAAGTAGAAGTAAGTGAATACCTGTAGAAAGTAGAATTCAAATTCAGAACTGTGCAAAAGAAATGTGACTACACTCACACTTTATCTACTAGCTATCCAGGGCAAATAAGCTCTGGACTAGCTGAGAACGAATACAATATATATTATTTTCAGGTTTTCATACTGAACGTATTGTGAAAAGTGTCATTTCCTTACTGAAATTAGTTTCAGCATAAGAATAAGATGACAAATTCCTCAAATCCTATCAGGGGCAATTATTTCCCAATAGCTACTTTTTCCAGAGAACCATCACAAAGATTTGTGAAAGTTTTAGGTGAAAAAGAGTGCAGATGAGTACATCTGAAAAACCGTCCCAACACCGGTGTACCTAAATTGTATTGATTAAAACTAATTGTACTTCCAGTAGAACTTCGAATCCCAAACATTTCTGAAACAACAAACAAGGGAATTTGCTTAGATTTAAATGCCTAGCAAGACCAAAGAAGGAAATACAAGTTTTTACTTTCTCAGATTTATAAACAATTCCATGTCTTTTTGGCAACACAGATGTAAATCACCCTATTTATTAACAAGTATGGTGCAAACTAAGATTGCAAGGATATGCTAAGCAAGTCTCTAACTAACCGACTGATGAACGGAGATTAAATACATCACAGGGAACAAAAGTGAGTGGATTAAGCCATACAAGACGAAAGGTAGACTTCATACCAAGTGCTTTTTTTCAACAGAAAGATTTATTTGAGAAACCCTCCTTAGCAACTTAGGCACTTTCTTCCTGAAGCTATGACTATTTTGCAAGGCCCCATCTGCTAAGATGAAACAGGTCTGGCCACATTTCTGCTACTATTGCTATTTTAATGTACTTGCACTGTGAATACTCTATAGGCCAACAGCGTGAACCAATATATAGTTGCATCATGAGGGCTCAGGATGAAGGTATGAAGGGCTGTGGCTGTCTCCTAGCAGAGAAGCTGAGAAAAGAAAGAAGATTTGCAAGGTAAGAAGAGTATATGAAGGAAGCAGAGTGCAACTATTATCCAACTCTGAACATTAAAAAAATCATGAAGAAAAAAGGAAAAATACTTAGATTGGCTGGCAAATGCATCATAAACCATGCAGTAATTAAATGGGTATGATTGTGTTTATTTAGCCTGCAGCTCCTGATACTTTAGGATACCTTATTTTTAACTTTTCGAACTTTTTTCCAGGCAAGAGTTTTCAATTTCAGATGGCCGAAAAAAAGAACCCCCAAAACCACAGCTGTCCACCCAAACACACAGAAATTTGATTAGGTTTCAGATGCTGCTACTTCTCTCTCTAGACTGCCCAGACACCTTGTGTTCAGCATGTGTCAATGCTACATGAGAGCAGGGGCACAGCAGCTACCCAAGAGCTGCCAACAATAGGTGCCAATTTCCACACTGCACTGAAACTGCTCTACTGCAGGCAGCATGTGGGCAGCCCGTCTCCATCTGACAAAGAGCAGCAGCAGTGCCACGGCACTTTTAATGACTAAAACCGGCACGACACCAATTCTAAATAACATCTGAAAGATGGCTTCTCCACCAGCACGCTACCTCTGGTAGTGAGAAAGAATAGTGACTCACAACCTCTTGCGCAGGAAATGTGCTGGCTAGTTGATCTTTTATTTTTTCCAGCAGTGTGAATGCTTCATAGGTCTCTCGTCTGAGAGTCTTGACCTAGTGTGACCTGCTTATCCTGGAGACATGGTCGACTTGCTTCATGTGGGTGATACGATCTGGTTAGATGTAACACTTAATGCCACAGAAATAGAATCCCTTGAATTAATAAATATTAACATGACCTACTACCCATCAAGGATTACAGTTTTTAAGTCAAAGTCTTGTTTATTTTATTCAAAGATTACTGCTTCTGTTTGAAAAGCTAAAGATACTGGAAATTTCTAAAAGACTACCACTTCATAAAACACCATTTAAACAGCTTTCTTAGTTGGCCTGTGCAACTTTGGACAAAGAGATATTGTTTTATGAGTCAAAATGCTTTTTTTTTCTTAAATATTGCAACAATGAAAAAAGAAATCTAAGCTGATGTTCTTATTACTGAAAATACATTAAGAAAGTTAGAACTTGCCATTCCTTCCATCAATCGCATAAACCAAATGTGAATGACAGGAACCTTTGGTATTGAAAAGTCACACAAATCCTTGCAAGAAGACACCTGACAGAGCGTGCTCCAAACCAGAGAACTCAGCAAAGCTTGGGCACCTCATCAGCTGTGTCATGAGGCCAAAAGGCTTGGTGCAGTCTCTTCGGCCTAATAAGGATTAAATTACTTCTCCAGTTTGGACACACTAAGATGTATTTCTCTCTACTCCGTTATTTGTTTTCATTTAATTTGCAGAAAATCGCGGAAACATTTTCAAGTCCTTTGCAAGCTCAATGGCTCCACTAAATTGGGCTGGAATCGTCCAGTGGGGTCAAAACCTACTCAGAGGAGGTGAAAGAAAGATGGAGATGGCGGCTAGAAAACAACAATGCCACAAAAGCCTAGGTTTTATATTTTAGTTTGATTTTCCTACAATTTCACAATACTCTGTTTAAATATAACTATAGGAATCCTCCTTAAATCAATTAACAGATTTGTTAGTTCAACAGAATGAGGAGCTAATCCACAACAGACAGCCAATACAAGTAAGTGAGGCCAGAAAAGATTATTATATCAATGAACCAATATGTTGGAAGGAAAAAAGATCATGCTATGATATTTTTCAGTACGTGGACCTTTTGACACAAAATATATACAAAGCTCATCCATGATTTTCACGGTGTGAGATACTGTCACCACAGAAAAGCAGATGCAGACTGGCCTTTCTATATCACTGAATGAAACATCTTTAACTTCACTCCACTGCAATTTTCTGTCAATAGCACTACTTGATGCCTCTTGATATATTTTCAAGCCCACAGTGAAATCCTGGAGTTTGTCATTCGTCTGAGGAGCTTCACCAGAGAACCCTTCCAGTGCAGTGCCCGGCTGTATCAGCAGCACATCAAACACACGACAGGCACATGAAATCTGGGCAGGAAGCTGCTGCAGCTTTCGGTGTGCAGCTACAGGGGCACGGGACAGCAGTGCAGCTGGAACAGGACGCGCATAAGAGTTGCACCTTCTCATATGTATTATACGGTATCATTTAATTTTATTCAAAATCTTTCTTCACTAAGAAATAAATAATTCCCACATTTGACGCAGTATCATCAAGAAGAAATTCTTAGATCAGGATGATCAGAGCTCAAATATTTTGTATTTACCTCATCACTGATAAGATTTTCAGATTATTTTGTTCAAGAAATTTGAAAACTCAAGACATCAAACAAAATGGTTTGAAGCACAAGGTCATGTGGCTAACCTCACGTATCACTGTCCCTTCATTCACCTTTCTTTGCCACGATAACAAAAGCCGCAGCATAGGCAGAGATCACTGCACCAATGATTAGATCTCTTTTCATATAGGTATAGTAGTTTCTAAAAAGTTGAGACCAACTGTAATAAGCACTCACTTTCGCACATAACTCATTCTATATACACAGAAATTCAGTATGAATACTGTGAAAGAAACAGGCTGAGAGGCAGAACACTTCAGGCCTGTCTTTCCATTTATCCTGGTGATGCCTCTTCACAGTATTTGCATGCCGTGAGAATGCATATCAGTATTAGAAGTATGTCCCAGAATGAAATATATGAAATATATATGAAATACATGAAATACATATGAAATACGTTATCAGAATAACTTTATAAGTTATTTAATTTTTCCAGCATGTTAATTGCTCTATTCACACATGGAAAAGTTACAACAGATCAACGATGCACTGCAGTATATTCCACTGAGGTTATGATGATAAAAAGTGTTTTGAATCCAAGTAGTTTTTACAAATATACCAATACTCATTACTTCCAACCAGAGAGTGAGATTTTGTGCTCCTACATTATGCTTTCATTAGATGTAAAGGACGCCAAATTAAGAGAAAGTAGTGGAAAAAAACTCTACTCAATGAAGATGTTAATAGATTGTGAAACAGTATTTGGAAAGCATGTCAACCTATGCAGTCCACAATTTAATCTGTTATGGAAGCACACAGACATTTAGCAAACACCAAGGTAATTCACAGAACTATGAATTTTAAAAGAGATCATTTATGATCCAGTAAAGTAAAACCACCTTTATACTGACACAGTATGCATTTTTCCTAGGAACATGAAATGGGTCAGGTAGGAAGGAGGAACAACCTAAACAATTGGGGGATACAAACATATGATGACTACATGGCCAGGATGCCAGCCTTAGTATTTCACTTTTGCACAGCCTTTCTCCTACCCTACACCCAAAAACCACCACAACAAAACAAACAACAAGGCAATCAAAATCAAAGCTCTGCAGGTTTACTGACAACCACCCCATGTTCGCAGTCTGGGCAATGAACCTCATCCAGAAGAAGTTTTCCCCTATGGCCATACTTGGGTATGGTTTTAGCATGAATGAGTACACAGCACTAAAGCTAAATATACACCAAACCTGCTTAGTTCATAGCCTTATTGCTAAAGCACAAGAGTTATCTCTGTGTAAAACATCGATGGAGATAGATTTCACACGAGCTGCTGGGGAGGTCAGCACTACAGCTTCTCACCTGAGGTTAGTCCTTTACCCTCAAGATCCATCTTGTCCACCTGATTGGGGCTTGCTTCCATTAGGACTTAATCATGACATAACCACTGCACACAAGCTATACTATGGTAGAATACATGCATTTTTTAGAGTGAAAAAAAATCCAGGGTGTCTCTCTGGTGGGTGGGATAGAGTTAATTTTCCTAGTAGCTGCAGTGTTTTGTATTTAGTAGAATAATATTAATAACACATATTAATTTAGTTGTTGCTAGGTAATGCTTATATTAAGTCAAGGACTTTTTCAGCTTCCCATAGAAGCTGAGAGGGAGCATAAACAGGACAAGCTGACCAAAGGAATATTCCATACCATAGATGTCATGCTCAGCATATAAAGGGGGTCGGCTGGGCGGCAGGAATCCGTGATCGCTGCTTGGGACAGGCTGGGCAACCAATCATCTTTGTATATCCTTTTAGCATTACTGTTATTATTATCATCATCTCTTCCATTACTGTTCTATTAAGCTGTCTTTATCTCAACCTTTGAAGTTTCCATTTTTCCGATTCTTCTCCCCTACCCCACTGGGGTGGGGGGAGTGAGCGAACGGCTGCACGGTTCTGATTGTCGCTTGGGGTTAAACCATGACACAGGGGAAGAGAGCCAACTTCTGAATTTCTACACTATATTTTTCCCTTATGGTAGGTTTCTTTGAGGGTTTAACTGCATGGCAAACTATTTTGTATTTCTTCTTGAGGTGGGGAGGAAATACGAGAAGAGGAAGTAATGGAATAATCATATGAAAATACCCTTCATCTGCACAATGCTATTCCCATTGCAAATTTTATGATCCGCTCTGCAGTGCAGATTTTATGCATACCTCTCTAATTCACATTCTATTGGCAAGCCTCCATTGATATCCTCAACTGCTCTAAGGCCATGATGACCAATGTCACCTCCGCTCTTACATCCTGGCACACATCCAAAATTAGTCCATTTTCGGTTGTGTTCTCATGAAACTGCATATTAACCATTGTTGTTACAACAGAGTTGCAGTAGTCAGGGCTGGTGCATCTGTGACACGCTAAACCACCTGCTGGTGAGTCCTCAAATACACGTGTAGAAGCCTTCTTTATCTTCCTGATCACTAGCACTTTAGTACAAAGGACTGGCTATACCCAGAAAATGGATCTGACTTGCAAAGAAGAGAAAAAAGTGATGCAGAAGAGTTGGTCAGTCTAGGGCACACGTCCCTAGAATTCCAGTGGCTTCCAGGAGACATCCCATAAATCACTGAAAAACTACCCAAATACAGATAGTCTAGCAGTGCACTGAGATATTTGACCAGATTTATTCTGTAAAAGACCAACAGATTTACTTTGCCTTACATTCTTTAAGTAATCACAAAGACAAGGAATAAAAAGGAGACTCTGATGCCAGTGAATAGGTGAATGATATAATGAAATATTTCAAGACTCACATCTCTGCCATGTATCCTGAATAAATACTGATTGACTGACCTTCCATCGTTTTATTCTGCCTACAGTCACCTATCCCACTTAATTACAGAAAAGTAACACATTATGGAAACCTTCCTGGGAATGTTATGAAATTGTAAATATATAGCAATATCTTGTGATTCTGAGCCCCTCCTCCATCAGGGAGGCATGGGCATGTGCATTGTGACACTGGCCACGGCACGAAAGGTAATGGCAAGCACATAGAGTGGGAGCATCGTTGCAAGACTGGGCTATACACTAGAATGGCTTGCATTATAGGCTGTAAAGCAGGAATGCTACAGAGTTTTTGGCAAAACTGCCTTCTTCAAAACTTTCGGGAAACTCATGGTCTTTGATGATGATCTCTAGCTTATTAAGAATAAAGCTTTTAGTTTGACATGGATGATGCATATGACAGGCTTTCATACAGAGAAATGGTATAGCAGTTCTCACCTTATACACATGGAGAAAGCTACACAGTGATGGTTTAATTGTAAGATGACGAATTGTTAAGAGATCATGTTCTGAAGTCTAATGATTATTTTAAGCCTTTGCAAAGACAGTTTAGAATAAAGATATATGTCACTTTTTAGAAAGCATCTGAAGATGCTGCCTTTTTTTTTTTTTAAACTAATACACATACTAATTGTAGACTAAAAAAAAAAAGGCATTGCACAATTATGCATGAATGCCTACCACCTCTGCGTCTCAATATATCTCCTTTCCACCTTTCTTCCAGACAATGGAACTGCTTTTTTGGAACACAATTTTATTAAAAGAGCACAGTAAGACATAGGAGAGTTTGTAGTGACACAGGTTTCATTCTTCATTCTGCTACTGATCTACTTTGAGCTTGAGTAATTTTCTCCTCCCTGTGCATCTAATTTTCTTCCTATTTTTGTTCTCTTATACATGGATTGTGATCTCTCTATCTATCATTATCTATGATCTGTTGATTGTCTCTCACTTATATGGCTTTTTGCACAGCAGGAACCTGATCTTGCTGGGAACTCGAGATGTTATTGCTGACCCAAGGGCACAAATTCAATTTCTCTTTCTTCTTCTTCTTGTCAAATATAAACAGAATTCTCAGAGAGTCATGGGCAGTTACGATCTTCAACTTCTTTTCCATGCTCCCTAATTAAGCAAAGGGAATAATTCTTCTGCAGGTCCTTTGCAAACATGAATATGGTGTGCAAATCAAGGAAGATCTGTGCTTAAGGTTTTTCATAAATATCTAGACTGAGTGTTCCTGTCATCCCGCATAATTTAAGCATATGACTCCTGGAGCATGCTGTTGAGAGGACCAGTACAAGGTCTGTGCCTCCAGAGTAACGAAATACATTGTAACAGCACAGCAGCATAACAACAAGAAAGCAGCAGTTAATGAAGTGCTAGGATTCCTTACCATATAAAAACGCCTTCTCTGTCCCGCTACTAAAGGTAAGTGCCTACACCTCAGCTGCTTCAGTTCACCATCTGCATATTTGCGCATATGTCAAAGAAATTAAGTTTTGCACTAGTATGCCGAGATGCGAACACAGACATTGACAAATTTTTACTGCCCATTTTGGACAAACATCCTGGTAAGACGCTGCTGTTAACTTTACGCTCGCATTAGCATGGTATACTGCTAATACAAAAGGTTCTGCATGAAAAATAAACCCAAAGCCAAAGCTCTTCTTATACTCTTTGTTCACTGGACTCCAGCTGTGAATGGGACTAGTCATGGACTGCCAGCCTTCAACGAGTCTTTTTTTTTCTGATAAATTCTTCTCCATTGTCTGATAAAGAACCAGATGCTACTGCTTCTTCAATCACCTGGTGTTTTGCCACTGGTTTTTAATAACATCACAAACAGGCACAACCTAGGAATACTATTTATTAGCTACATTAATACAAAAATAAAATATTTCTGTTTGAACGCTTACGAATGTACTGTAAATAACTCTGATAAGATGATTTCACTAAATGGTTTAGATTACTTTCTGAAAATAGCACTGGAGATTGAAACAGCCAAAAAGCGAAATAGGATTTGTCTTATTCTGAGGAAGCCCAAAAGAAAAGCAGGAATACTCTGGCTGCTTATCACTCCATCTCAATGGGCACCACTTAACAATGTACGTTTAACGGATGGTTAAATGAACCTAATTATTCAGTATGAAAAGATTTTAGTACTATAAGACCAGGACTGAACAAAACCAAACAAATACTGCTGAATCCCCATTACAGAATCAGAAGAAGCATAATAAGAGTTGTCTAACTTGTAAATATTTGGGAACCTGCAGTACTGGGAAGTAGCTTTCAAACTTCTGTAATTCTAGTGTTGTAGTAATCACAGCTAAAACCAGCTGCTGCAGGCACTGACACGAAAGAGAATAAAAACCAAAAAATAAGACTAACCGAATGAGCAAATTCTGGGACAACAGAACCTTCTTCATCGAAACGAACACTGAAATCCTTTAAAATACCAGTTCACTTACTCTTGATTTCTCTAAGTTGTGATACAAGCTGAACAGAAGCTCCTGGAAAGCAATATACTTACTTTCTGAGCAAATTTAGTGGTTGTACAAAGTGCCACGCTAGTTGAAGCTTTGGAAACCAAGGTCCTTCACTTTGTTGAGGGAAGAGGCAGAAATGTTACAGGCTTCTCTGCGGTGCCCAGCCACGTGCTAGACCAATTGGTATCAGCTATGTTGCAGGCAGTTATGGTACTTTTGTTCACAACTGTCTACTGCAAGCTAAACTGAGATCTCAAACTTCATCACCTGCCAATAGTCAATGCTTCTCAATCAGCAGCGACCAGGCTAACACTTGAACCAGTAGCAGAAAAGTGTAACTTTGAACAAGCTGACATTAAATATTCCAATTTGTGATATCCTGTGGCAGTGGCAGCGCGCAAAAAAAGTGTGTTGGTCTTCAACTGTTACGGCTGTTTGTAATAAAAAGACTGTCCCAAAACTCCACATCCATTTTTCTTTAGTTTTTCTAAAGCATATATGTTGTGTTCTGATAAATATAGATTCTTCCCTGTTTCTAAATATTTTTTTTGTACACCAGTATTAATCACCATGGCGTCACTCTCAGAAGAAAGCCCACTGTCTTCCTATGCCTGAAATGCCTGCAGCAAGTGGGGAATACATAATGTGCAATGTTTAACAATGGTACATGAGGGTCTGAGGTCTCAAAATCACTCCCCAGTGTTTCATCTAAGCAGTAACACTTCATGCAAAAGCATGCAGTATAGCCCCTTGCGTGCCCATCTGCTAAATGCTCATTGCCATGCACTGATGACTTAATGGAAATATATTATGAAACTGAAGGGACACCTCAAGGTTATTAGGCCTAAAAATGGACCTACCTTGACATTTTCCCCATATTGAAGGCCTTACCTTAAAGAGGGACATTCACACTGAAGCAAACTTGAAAAGAGAGAACATTTATACAAAAAGAAATTTACTTGGCCTGTAATTTCCTAAGTTCTTTTTGGTGTTACTGAATGATACTGCATTTTACAGGGCTTCTTTCCCACAGCGTAAAGGCAAAGTCATAATTCTGCACGTATGATGCTACTGTTCACTGTCACAAAAAAATAGAGGCGTGCCAAAAAACCCCCACCAAAACAGTATCATGACTTCTCAACACAAGGTTAGAAATCCCTCGTTAGAAAGTAAAAAAAATCTTTGCCTGTTAGCGTCATCTATGAAAACAAATCTGAGATTATAAAACTTACGTTTCAGGCTAATATATTTGAAAGTTTTCTCCAGAAACGCGGTCCCTCTTTAAGGATTCCAGCCATATTTCACAGTAAGCAGATGGTTGCTGCAGCAATTTAAACACACACCTCTCTCATTGAACACATTTTCGGGAGCCGTTCAGTGAGGTACCTACCCATGAGGCAGGTGCGGCCTCTGCCTGTTTGCCTGTGCAAATTTGTATTTGCTATTTATTACCCAGTTTCCAAACACTGTGGGCATCCGGTTTGTCATAAGTCATCGACAAAGGGCTGCCAAAATTTTGCCAGTTTTTCACTCATTTAGGGGAGGGGGAAAATTCCCAGTGCTCACTGACTCCAGTTGTATCCCACAATCATTGGCTAGAACTAGAATTTCATATTTGGGAATGATTTTATTTCAAACCTTTGCTGCAGCGCAAAACTGGAAGAGGACACATTGCTGGCATCCTTAAGTCAAGACTTAACAAGGGAGTTCAGGTTCACAAGGAAACTGCATACAGACAATGTGGCTCAGATAGTGATAACTAAGGGGGGAGGGACTTTGATAACGGTTTATGATTATCTTAAGAGTTACCAGAGCTGAGAGGTGCAAATTACTGTAGGAGCTTTGAGACTGAGGATCAAGATGAAATCTGCTAACACTGAGGTCTGGTATAGCACAGAACACTCTTCCAAGGGAAGTGCTATGCGTTCAGTCAATTTAAAAGTTAGGCTGATCTTGAGCATTTGTTTTTTATCAATTCTCAGTCATATTTCTTCACTGTCACAGAACTTTGCATTAAGCATCCTGAGATTACCACAGAGTGGAAACTGAGGCATGGAAAGGTTAGGTGATGAACCCTGGACCACACCATGAGTTTCTAGAAAATCTGGTAGAAGAACTTATGTATCTCGCAGGTCTCGGGTCTCTGGTTTAAGCCGCTAGACCAGCTCTCTACTCCTGAGAAGTCAGAACTGAAGAAGGAACATACAAACATTCAGAAAACATTCTCAGTGATACAACAGTAGGAATGGAAGAGGCTGCAAAATGAAGGGAGCCACATTAGATGAACTAAATGGGCCAGCGGCAGCTGCTGTTGCTCCATACTGTAAGATACAATTCTGCAATAGACTATCTTGTTCATTTTGCTTCTAATGGTCTTGAAGAAAGTGAGCTTTCAAAAGGGAAAACCAAGAAATTATGAATGCATAGAGAAAATTAAAATAATGTATTGTTCTGTGAAAGCTGCACGTTCACAGTAAATCATCATAATGCGATTATTTTGTCAACTTCATCTCCATAAAGCCACACTATGAATGGATTGCCACAGGCACTGATAAAGCCATTAGCAATGCAACTTGGGCTTAATTGCTAAAAAGAAATACATATGACAAACATCTGTTTTACCAGGCTTTATATCACCCTCTGGCTTTGAGTTCTTTAGCTTTTTCACGTTGAGGATATCTTAGTCAAAGTCTCAAATTTTCACAACCCTGACATTTACAACAGGGTGGATGAAAACAACAAGTCTGCCTGTTTGCATGCACATGTTTCAAGGGTTGACAGTGAAAACTCAACTCAGCCTGAAAGGACAGGAGTGTGCCTGTGGTGAGACCAGCCTTGCTGCAAAGTGCCTAACAGCCTCCTCTGGTCTCACAGTTCCTTGCAGCACACTGAGCCACTGTTACTGTGCTGGTTTAATTCTACAAAAACCAAGAAGAAATCCCTCAGAGCGCTGGAGCATCTCTCCTGTGAGGACAGGCTGAGAGAGTTGGGGTTGTTCAGCCTGGAGAAGAGAAGGCTCCGGGGAGACCTTAATGTGGCCTTTCAATACTTACAGGGGGCTTATAAGAAAGATGGAGACAAACTTTTTAGCAGGGCCTATTGCAATAGGACAAGGGGTAATGGCTTTAAACTAAAAGAGGGAAGATTTAGACCAGATATAAGGAAGGAATTTTTTACAATGCGGGTGGTGAAACACTAGCACAGGTTGCCCAGAGGGATGGTAGATGCCCCATTCCCGGAAACATTGAAGGCCAGGCTGGATGGGGCTCTGAGCAACCTGATCTAGTTGAAGATGTCCCTGCTCATTGCAAGGGATTGGACTAGATGACCTTTAAAGGTCCCTTCCAACCCAAACTATTCTATGATTCTATGAAATTGATGCTCATATGAAGCTACCACTGATTTCAGCCAAATGAGGCAAGAAATTTTGGGCAGTGATGTTTCTCCATCCCTGGCAAGTGGGAACGGAATATTGTGTATCTTTATGCCACTTGTGCACACCTCTCTGAGCTTCACTGGCTGATGTTAGTAGCATGTCAGCAGGCTACGAGTTCAGTCTGGAAAGCCTGCAGCTGGCCAGCTGTACTCTCAGACATGACACAAAGAATTCCTTGCAGGGAGTATAAAATATGGAGAAGATTGAGGAAAAATCAAAATAACACAAAATATACCTTTGCTTCACTGTTTCAAATACAAGCTTTGCCAGTAAATAACAAGTTGGGACAATATGAAGTTCATCAATACACCTTCAAGGTGAAGCAGCAATCTGTTTCAATCACTCTTTTTTATGCGTATCTTATTATGGGATAGACAGAATCAACCCATCATGTCACTGATCTACCACACTTACCACCCTATCAATGACTTTGGTAAGAAATTAACCAACTGCACCCCGGTTTTCATTTGTATTATGGCAAATACACTTTGAAAATGGAAATAACCAATTTAACCAAGCCAGGAGCATAACCACAGAAACAAAGAAAAATGGAGAGCTGAGAATCACTGAATACCGTATCAAGGCCTTTGTGGTTCTTGGGCAATAAATTATGTGGCAAACCATAGTGTGGTGTTATGGCTACAGATTAGGGAAGTTTCAATCTCCAAATGGAATAAAATTTCAGGAAGAATGCATGAGACAAAATATCTCAACATAGGAATAAAGTGCCTCAAAGGGACTTCTGTCTCACAACAGTTGCTCTGTAAAAAGATATGTGTCTGTGCGAAAACTATACTTATTTCTTGCATATGCAATTACATACTCATGTCTGCATTAAAAGTAGCAGGGAAGAATAATATTATTCAGAAAATTTCAAGACATCCTGTGAAACTCTAAGAATTAGGTTTTAAGAACAGAGGAAATGATCTTCAAGAGACACTGTCAAGGTCACTGGAGCTTAGATGTAACAAATATCCTCTTCATAGCAGTTCAAAGGTTTGCTTGATTTCTAACGTACATGCCCCAGAGCTATTACTTTTTCTATAGTAGCTTAAGATTTATAATAGCTCTACATTGGAGAAACCCTCATTATAGTAAACCATAGTATATATATAAAAAACTAATTTTGCCACTGAAACGCCTCATAATTTTGGATTTATGAAAGGAAGGGCTGGCAGATAATATGCATCATAGGACTGGGCCCCATAGGACTGGGCATTTTCACCCCTTTGCATTCTGTATTCCAAGACATTAAGCTGGACGAGCAGACAAAAAAACCTTCACAACAGGTTTCAGGGCCACCAAATCTGCTTCCATTGTCCCTACCTAGCACAACCTGGTGTGGCACTCCTGTCACTGCTTAGCAATCTAAACCTCAGCCATTTGTAGGAGTGCTCTGCCCAGGCCGCTCTTGCAAGCTTTCAGAAAACATAGCCAGTTTTTCAAGGACCTTTTGGACTTTGGTAATTTTCATTCCAAGGTTGAAAACAGTTAGGAAAGAAATTTCAGCTTCCAAAACATCATTATAATAATCAAATCATGTACAAACTATAATGATACTGATGGCGTATTTCTGGTATAATAAACAATATGTTTGCAGACATTCACAGCATGAATGAGATTAAAAAAAGAAAACAACAACTTCTGGCTAATAAATAACCATGCAGCATTTCTTCCAAGTCCAGTTGAAAAATTCAGACTTAAGGCTGGCAGAGCTGAAGAGACATACCTGAACTACGGAGAAGCACAGGCCTTACAGTACCATGTAATAAGCTCCTCAGAAAATCTATTATGGCAGAGAAAGGATAAAAGGTAACATAAAAGGAAGATAGCTGTGCTAATCAAGGCACTTGTGGTTTTGGGATCAGCAGAGTAGCGAGGCAGAACTGAAGCAAGGTTTGTTTCCATGCTAGCACCTCCGTGACCTCCCTTGGCAGATTATTCCATTGTCTGACAGGACCTCAGTGTTTGACCATTTTCCCTAATGACTTTACTTGTTTAATGTCATATTGCCCAGAGCTCACTTGAATAGACCCTATGTTTTGGGTTTTTTTGAAAGTGTGTATGATATAGTAATTACAAAATTTCCCCCCTTAGTCATCTTAATGGTTGGTCAGAAAATAGATGAATACCTGTGTAAATATATGCATTCTTGCATGAGCCAAATTTTGTATGTGCATGCAAAACTCAATTTGAATGCACAAATGACTATATATGCATTGTAAGCTTCTTTCCCTATACATATGTACACTCACATATCACATGCAAGAATGTCTATTTTCTGACTACTAATCTGGCCTCTCTTTTCATAGGTATTTTCACAGATCTAGGCTCTCCTGAACATAAGATTAAAAATATATTTCTTTAATCCCCTTTCAACATTACAAGTCACTTTTAAATAATCAACAACCCTTTATCGATACTGAAAGATGTTAAAAACCAGAAAATATTCCAAATACAGACATTAATTATGTTTTTTCCACAGTTATTCCATAGCTAAGGAACAGTTACACCTGTTAATCTACATCAATGAATCTCAGTGCTACACCCACAACTGAATTTAGAGAGGAACTCTCTATCTAGATTTTAAAGTAGAATTAATTTCATTACTGTTCACCTTCTTCCCTCTTTCATGTATTTTTCAAAGTGAGTGAAATCTCTCCTAGCTTGGCAAGTATGAAAAATCACCTTTCCAGCATTTGAAATGTACTGCCTTTTCTGAAATTGCATAATTAATAATTTTATTTTATTTGTGTGATCTTTCTCTCCAGCCTAGATACATCTCACACTTTACTTTCCAACTAATAAATTGTTCAATTTTAAGTGGGCAAGTAAAAATTTCAGTATGATTCTTGCTCAAAGATTTCTACACAACAACAAAACCCAAACAATTGCAAAATTTATACAGCTGGTACAAAACAGCTGATGGATCATAAACATAGTGTAAATATATGTCCTGGTCTGAAGGGGAAAGAGGTTAAAGAGAGCATCTGTCATTCATTTACCGACCGGTCCAGCCCAAACCACAACAATATATAAGGCATACCCTTTCTAAGTGTAGAAAAGTTATCAGTAAAAGTTGATAGGACCAGGTCACTGGGCAATATATCTTGGAGAGAGCAGACTGAAAACATGAAAATAATAGGGATGCCTGTAACAAAGACTACATATTACCTGAATTCACCACCAAAAAAAAGAAAAAAGACGTCAGAAAAAACCAAGCATACAGAACTACTAGACAGCAGGAACCAAACTTGGTAGAATAAAGAAAGTTGGCATATACTATATGGAAAGAAGTAGTATGAAAATCCAACATTATAGAGGCAGCCTGAAGAAAAATGAGAAAAAGTATAAATAAAGATGTATAAAATCGCCCTAACAAGTATTAAAGAGCAAGCAGCTGTCTTGAAAATTATACAAAGGACTACTCTGAAATAATCTGAAATCACTACTAAAACTGAAATACCCAAATAAAATACCATTAAAGGAAGCTGAAAAGGAGAAAAGAAACAAAACAACAGGAATGAATAAAATAGGAATGGCTTTACAATATAACAGCAGGGAAATTACTACCAGAAAGAGAAAGAAGCTGCACTGAGAAGGCAGAAGATTTTTATATCAGCAATGAATAAAAATGTCTGACATACTAAATCCCTCCTGACTTTTAAGAAGGACTGCCGAAGCAGGAATACTTACAAAAATAATAAAGGCCTTGTAAAAATACCTATTGTCAAAGCGACTGTGCATCTTGATCATGAAAGGAAAACAGCCAATAAACAGACTAGATGTTAGGAATCTGGGACTTACTAGATGCAGGCATGAAGTGAAAATTATTTTGGAATTGTGCATCCTGATTTGATAACTGTATTACCAAAACGTTGATGAATACTGGAGCAAAGCAACAAAAATTACTGTGAGATGAAAGGCCAAAGTCTAGTTAAAACACGAAAAGAGTTACACGCACGCAACTCAGCTAAGCACCAACTAAGGCTGTCTGCAACTATCTGAGGGCTGTGGAACCTGACTGGAAAGCAGTTAGTTCCAGTATCAAATAGGCTTCAGATAGATACTAATAGGGTAAATTTATGTTCACACTTCCTACATCAGTGCAGAGGTTTGTAAATAACCCCAGAGCAGAGCTGGGCAGCAGGGGAAGGGAGGTGGCATGCCCAGCTGGCTGGACCCTTTCCAGGACGGGGGCTGGCTCAGGCATCCCTCTGCCTGTAGAAATACATTAAGAAAAACTTCCCCATGTGATAACGCTATATCTTCCTATTACTCCTAGAAAGACATTCAGAAGGACTAACTTTCACTTAGAGTTGTCAGTCCCTTTGTGCTCTTTCTGCATAGCTAGAGAGAGAGAGAGAGAGAGACTTCTCCAAGTGTGGACTCAGAGGAGCCACCTCTCAGGCTCCTGTTCTGGACAGGCAGCCCCGCTTTCCCCACCTACACAAGGAACTTGGGGAAATGCATCTCACTGGACTAAAAATAAACTCATTAAATGTGAACGACAGCAATTCTGCAATGTCAGAGGGGACTTTTTCACCTCTAAATTTAAGTTAGATTCAGTGTTGATCCCAAAGTTAGGGGTTTTTTTCTTTGTTTGTTTTAAAAGTACCTTTGTAAACTACCTAAAGAAAGAAACAAACAAGTACCTTGATCGTATTTACAGGCAAATCAACATTGCAATTAGGAATGTGTGAAGTCAAAAGATGCAAATCAATCTCAAAGGACTTATCACTTCTCTCGTCCTGCTCAAGTACAAAATTTACTGCACACATTCTCAGCTGAAAAGCTGACATTTGGTGAACTGTAAATATTTTCACCCAGAGGAAGACAAGAATAAGTAAAGTATTTGTGGTTGGCTTTTGTAGTTTCTGCGTGTGGGGCTGCTACATATTTTTGTTACTTTAAAATAGAACACTATTACCAAGGAAAATGTAAGTACATCAGTTTAATATTTCTTTTCCCCAGGAAGCTGTTTTTTCAAGTAACTGCAGTTAAAGTATTATTAATCAGAAATCCTTTCCTCTGTCTTTCACGACAAAATCCAGTGGCCATCACCAACGCAGGACTGTAGCAGAGTTCACACAGAAAGTACAGACAGTATATAACCAACTGAAATAATCTCTTCTGATCAAGGTATCTTTAGGAACACAGGAAAATAATTAAAACAGGGCCTTGAACCTTCTCGTGGTTCATGTGACTGAACACGAATGTCTTCCTGTGCATTAAATCTATTCCTGACACTTACCTTCACAGAAACAATGACAAGGCCATCTTCTCAGCGTGGTTTTTATGTTACTATTTCAACCCTCAAATGTTGCATCATGTAATCTCATGTTTTAGAAAAGCCAACAACTAGAATTGTCAAACCAAGTTTCCTCTGAATGTTATGCAAATTGCTACTTACAATCCGAGGTTTGAAGGGTGGCTTGATTTTCCTTTGTTCTAGAAGAACCCAGTCGATTTCCTTGAAAAACGGATGCTGCTTAATCGCGTCTTCCCCGTTTTGTGACGCCACACAGCCAAGTCGCTTATTTGGGTTTTTTGTCATGAACTACAGGGTGGGGGAGGGAGAGAAGGAAAAAGTTAAAACATGAATGGCAATGGCTGGAAATCATTTGCAGTTCAATTATGCATTCCAATTCCTAATGCCTAGTTTTTAGAGATAATCCCCTTTCAGAAGGTTAGTTTTTCTGTAAGAGCAACAAGGATGCCCTTCCAAATTTCAGAGGTTCCAGCCAAACTAAAAGATTCAGACTCCGAAGTACAAGTTTTCCTGCAGGAAGCTCTTTCAACTGATTGCTGAGACATCCTAATTTCATCGGGCTGGCAGTGCCACAGGAACAGATTCTCTTCCAGCATTTCTAGTTCCTGCTTTGGCCAAAAATACTAAAAGGAAGAAAGAAAATATTAAACCCTCCAGAGCCACTTCCAAATAGATGGTCAGGATAGCTCTTATTTTATCTTATAACTCTTATTTATCTTATTAATTTGTGGGATAGGGGCTACATATTATGCTTACTGTTGTTTATTTTCTTTAGGTACAAAGGTTGCGTAATCATACACTCAATTCAAGCAGACACAGGAAAAGCCCGTACTCATTTCTAGGATTTTATTCTAATACAAGTAAGAACAGCACCTGCAGCTGTGTGAATTATAAGTGTTGTGTCCGTACATTTCAGGAAATACACGGAGTGATCAGTACCACCAAAAAGCCTCCCTTGAGAAACTCCACAACATAACTTGCACCTTCCCTTTCATCTTTAGTACACTCTTAGTGGCAGCAGCTGGAGCTAACTGGTCTCCTCTGGTGTGGTAATTTCTAAAGTTCTCACTTTTAAACTCTTACTATTCTTTTCAGCAAAAAGCTGTAGAATTGGTGTAAGACAATGACACCAAATGATGGCAGCTGATAATATTTTTCCTGATTTTGCTCTGTTATTTCTTCCTTCTTTTATTAGCAATTGTTCTACTTACTTCCTAATGCATGTGGACACCGAATCCTTGCAATTCAAGTAGCAACGAGTGTTGTTCTTATACACACATGCACATTCATATTATAGAATTATCCCAAGCGTTGCTATAAGTTCATATTCAGCCATTATTATAACATTTTTTACATTTAAAAAGAAGTGTACAAATGAAACAAAATGTGGTAATTGTTCAGTGCCTTTTTAACCTAGGTACCACATTATACTGTACATGTGTAGAGAAAAAAAACCTTACAAAAAATAAATTACTATAACGCATACCCTTGCTTTAGGACTCCAGTTATTAGATAAATAACTACTGAAGCCCTTAAGATGGTTTTAGATAGCTAGACCAACCATCCATAGGAGAATACCATTGCTATCATTTTAAAGATATAACATAGATCAGCAAGGCAATCCTCTCTGTGGTTTCTGACATATATGCGCCACTCCAAAGACGATCCCTCTCTTTGGTCTTGTGTTCAACTGTTCCTCAAGTTCTTTTGCAAGTGGACAAGTCATATCTAAACTACAGGCCATATTTTCTATGGGCAGGAGAAACAAAGGTTTTCAAAGGATTACTGTGCTTTGGTGAGGTCTCTTGGAAAACCACAAAACGCATTCCTACGTCCCTCTGCTTTATTTCACCTCCAGGACTGGAGCGAACAGGCCAGGAACCAGCAGCCACACATTTTGCAGAAACAGAACATGGCAACTACAGGATACGCTTTTTGTACTGCATAATCCAGGTATCAAAGAAGTAAAATCTGATCCTAGTATCTGCCATGCTCTATCTTTGTCTTAAGCCAGAGGCAGGGAAAACATCAGAATGTGTCATTTTTAAGAAGCTTAGAACATGAAAATATGCCTAGATAGTAGTTTAGTACTGTACTTCACAAACTTCAGGAAACTTGGAAACGGATGATGAGAGAGAACAAATTTTAAGAATGAATATTTAAACAAAGAAAAGTATCATATGCAAAGATGATGAAATAATCTCAAAATTCGGAAGTGGACATTTAATTCTATAAATTTCATCCCCTGCAATAAATATTGATTTTTTCACCTTCTATTTCTGACATTTATTCCCTGTTTATCAACAGTATCAACAACGATACAACTGTCAGGGCAGAGACAGCTGTTAACTGTACTGTGTTGATGAGGTGGTTGCCAATGGAGCAGACAGCCATAGCTGCTAAGTGTTGCCTTTTTATTTTCTCATAGTAAGGCAGGAACCTCCTTTTATGAAAACAGAAGGCTTTTAAGATCAGAGTTCCTACTGACTTAAATGACAACAGGGCAAAAGGTTGCTGAGACAGCCATGCAACTTGGGGTCCAAATCAAGGATCATCAGGCTCCCAAAATTTTGCTTCTTGAAGAAAATGGCACAGCTTAAACAAAGTTCTTCTTCTGTACCCAGAGATTTCTGTCATCTGGGTACACAGGGAACACATATTGTAGACAGAACCCCTCTCCATTGCTTGCAAAGAAGCACGGAGCTAATTTCAATGAAGAATTGTTTTCCTTACCAGACAGGAAAGAATTTTAAATAGCAATTCCTGTCAATTCACAGAAACAGAACTAATAAGATCTGTGGGATTTCATGGGATAATTTTCATGCTGCCTTGTAATACTGAGCTGCAAAATTATCCTCCTTAGTGTTTTGTTGGAAATAATAGGAAAACTGTTTCTTCAGAAAGTAAGAAAAATGTGTTAGTTAATACAAGAGAACGTCTTCTTATTAAACTTTCCTTACATGGTATTTGGAGGAGTGTAAAAATACACAGTTTCTAAAGAATAAAACCCATGTCTCGAAGCACAATGTGAGGAAACGAAGTGTTCCAAAGTTAATCCCTTGCTACCATTCAGCAGTAAAACACATAGACGTCTCTTTCTTTCCTCTGTTTTTCCTGTACTTCATTTAACAGAATATGAACAAGTTTCAAACACTTTTCACACCATAGCTGCACAGGCAGCATGTTGCTAAATGTAAGCAGATGTTTTCTTTTTATGGTGTAAACTGGCACAGCTCTGTTAAATTATATCAATGTATGCCAACGAAGACATCTTGCCCAATGAGGAATAATCTATTATTATAATGCAATCTATTTAGCGGGTGCAACTCTCTTTTTAAGGTCTATAATGACATTAAGGATTAAGGTTAGATAGAAAGAAAGAAAGATGTAAAAAAACCCCTACAACTACAGCAAAATACAAACCACCATGCCTACTATCAAAACATAGACCCAGGAAAACAGCCTCACAAAAATTTATTGCAAAGCCCGCTTTAAAAGCAATTAGAGGGTTTAACACCCTTGCACTCTGTTCCCAAAAATACATAGCTTACAACTGCAGCCTAACTCTGTGTCTGCATTTGTGTGTGGTTAATGAATGACATGTATAACATTAACAGATTATCTCACTACTTGCACCACCAATAAGATAACACTGTAAGGCTCTGACTGTCGAATCTATTTCTCCCTCTCCTGTGTAAAACAAACACCTTCTCCTAATAGTTACAATGGCTCTTGTACTACACACTTCACCAAGGGTTATCGGTTAACTTTTCCCCTCCAACAAATGTTTCCATGATTCAGAATAACAGAAAGGTCAGTTAATGTAGATTCACAGAAGGACCCTGTGCATGGCAAAGGAACAGATCTTACAGACCGTGAAACGAAAACACTACAGAAAATCTCCTGGACTTTAGTGAAATTCAGATGCAGATATGAACATTGACAACAACCCTTTCTCTACAATATGTCAAAATAACCCCTGAACCCTGGATATCAGCCTGAACTCTGCAGCTCAAGTCCATATATTTTAACTGCTGAAATGAAAATAACTGAAGGGTCTGGAAACAAAAACGGATGCATGAAAGTATCATGTCAGCTAATAAAAAGTCATCAGAGAGCTATCTGGGGAGAGAAGGGAGAATATGTATAAAGGTCAGCTTTAATAAATCCTCCATGTTCTCACTACAGTGAATGGAGCAAAAGAGACTTCAGCAAACAATTCAGAGAGGTTAACTTTGACTTCTGCTTTGAATCATCTGCTAGAGCATCTCTGTCTCTCAGCTAGAATGAGCCTGAAGATATTTTTGTTAAAAGATCAAGATGAGCATTTCTGCAGAATGTGTTACCTGTCCACTGGTGTTAAAATCAGAATTTGTTCAAGTTTTATATATAATTTCAGAATGTAACCCTGTATGAAGATGTCTGCAGGACTTTACGCTACCTGCTGCCCTCTTAATTGAAAGTCTCCCTTATTCCAGACGCTGAAAGAAAAACAGAAGTGGAAAGGCAGAAATTTTCCACTTTCAAAGGTGGAAAACTGGAATAAAAAACATGTCTTTTTTTTTTAGGCCAGAAATCCTCCTCAGGTTTTCAAAATATGTGGGTTGGCATACTGCTTCTGTTTTGTTTTGTTTTTTATTTTAGGATGATACTAGTACAGAAGAAAGAATTTATGTCAATGTCAGGTTAATGAAGTAAACCTGACTTTAGAAAGGTAGTCTAAAAACTGAAGTTGCCCAGTGGCACGTTTTGACTGATTCAGAAAATTGTGGCATTTGGACACACACATTTCTGTCAAGTCACTACTCACATTGAAAAACACCAACGAGGGCAGAAACAATTACATTAGAGTAAGACTGCTTATCAAAGTGTTATGTGAACTATAACATAGAGCATGCAGCTGTAAATAAGGGGCTTTCAACCCATCTTGATGATAGGAGAAGAAATGCAGAGGGACAGAAAATTTTGTAAGTGGATTAAATAAAAACAATGTTTTTTTAATTAGGTAGAGCTTCCCCCACTCCAGTGAACATGCGGCATATAAAGTGTCAAAGTGATAGCACGGTTCTAGTTGGTTGGGTTTTCCCTGAAACATGAATCTGCAGTACACAGATTTATACAGTGTACAACTGCGTGGAATACAAACATTCTGTTCCTTTCCCACAAGCAGTGTAATTTATCCCAGGCCCCATTATCCTAACAGTGGCACTCTGAACTGTGTTTGAACTCCCAGTGGTGACTGCTCTCGACAACTTTCAGCAAATTCAATTTTAATCAAGGAAAACAACAAACCCAAACCAATGCCCCAAAAAAACACGAAGAGGAGGAGGAAAGCAAGTAATGGAAGACTCACTGCTTTTAAAATGCTGACAGCTTCTTTACTGAGCCAGACTGGATACAAGACATCATCGTGAAGGATGGATTCAAAAAGATCATCTTCATTGTCAGCTTCAAAGGGGGGTTGCCCAGCCATCATTTCGTACATGAGAACACCCAGAGCCCACCAGTCTACTGATGGGCCGTATTCTAACTCCTGGAGGATCTAGTATAGAAAAAGAGATTGGATTGAATAGACAAGTAAGACAACACTCTCGGCTGCACATTTGCTTTTTCAACATGATACACCCCTTCTTTCCCCCAGTGCCTGAGCAGGACTAAATCCCACACTGATTTCGGTAACAGCAGTCATGGTTTGGTTTCTTACCCATGCAATTTCCACTAACACAGCTAAACACAGCTAAGTGTCAATGTGTAGTTATTCTCACAAGTACTGACTGAGTTTATCAGTCCCCTGAGTAAAAGAGTATGCTCGTGAGCAAGAGAGCTGTATATCCTTCCAAACTGTTTAAAACAGGTCATGCTATAGGGGAAAAAAGATCACATATACAAAACAGATTGGTGGAAAATGTGAAACATTTCCTTGCCTCTATCTTGAACAAAACAAACTGAACCAGCTTGTAATGCTGCAGTCATCTGAGAGATTTATTCTAGTCCTTTAGGAAGGGCTGAAGGAAGCCAAAAGCATTTTTGTTCAAGTTCCCTTTACAGCATTAAAACACTGTACAATACATGGCTGTAGGACTCACTTTAATTGCCTCTGCTTTCAGAAAAACTGGCTACAACTTTTCAGGTGGCAAAAGTTCAACCTTGTAGCAAATACCTTTAGTGGTGAGTAGTAGGTTAGCATGATGGAATTTTATTGTACTGTACTTGGTGTTACAGAACTAGTGTCATACAAGGAACAAGTTTAATTCTTGGCTCCTCTCCACTGAAGCTTGTAGTTTGGCTGCAATGTTTCAGCATGACAAGGAACTGGGGAAAATAAAGTGGATGACTGGTTAAGGTGAAGCTGACTGCCCTAAAATGAGTTGGAATGGCAACAACTCCACCATCTCCTTAAACACCACTGCTACAGTCAGAAGCCTTGTGGTGAACCACGTGAACTCAGTGCTGTATTCGGGAATCACGACCAATATAAAACCAAATTCAGTCTTAACATAAAACCAGAAATGAGTTTAACGTTTGAATACAGAGGTCTGGATCACAACTGGATTCTTAGCTGAATGGATATTGTATTTTATAGACATTAATTATAAAAAATTATACTCTTCAAAAGTGTACTTTTCAAGTGTTCTGGGCACTCTTTGGAACTCACGTATTACTAAAGAAAAGGAAATTGAAACATACCACCATGATGCAAGAGAAATAGAGGCAGGAGATAAACTTCTGCAATTAAGATGACAAAACGGAAGCCTGAGTTATTGAGTTCAGTGAGATCAAGATTTCATGTAAAAGTTCCTGGGATTTTATTATTGCTTTGTTTTCAGTATTAATTTTCAAAGAATTTTCCAAAGGAGTCAATTAGTATAACGAATCAGAAAAGAATTCATACAAACCATCACACTGGCATTTATTTTCTTTTAATGCCAGAATAGTTTTCAAACTCCATAAACCACACATTCATATTATGACAGTTTAAAGACAAACCAATGAAACCTTTACCTTAAATAAGCACGCTGAATCTTCAGCGGAAAGATGCACAGGTTACTAACTAAACAGAGCAAAGTCTGCCTAGCAGATTAACTGTACAATATTGGGTCATTTTAGGCACTTGGAAATGCATCTCAGAATATTAAAACTTAGGATACGTAAAATGAGCATGATTCTCAGTCATTTCTTTTATACAATGAAAGCCTTGAAATGACTTTGGATGTTGCCAACTGATATGCAACATCCCTATGAAAAGTTCCTACTTTTCTATTCAAGTCTATACTTTCTGTTCATCCATATGATGAGAAGTACCACAAACAGTATCTTTCACTCACAGATACTTTAAAGAAAGGAAAAAAATTATATTCACACAAAGACCATAGTCAAAATGACACCAAATGTATGGTCTCTTCCGTATGAACATCCCCTTCTAAGTCTCATGAAAAATGAAAAAAGTTTTTATAAGTACTAAAAACCAGTGCTGGCAGTACTTAGTTGCATCTAGCACCTTAAAGGCTAGAAAGTGCCTTCACAATGATGCTGAGTCAGAAATGAGCATATGGAGAAGAATACGGTTAAGTTCAGAGAACAAATAACAGAAAACCCATGCTTTGCCACTCCTATCAACATGAAATACTGCTTGTGAGCAGCAGAGTAAGCAATTTCTGCAAGACTACCCAGGAAAAACTGTGTCACAGTCTAGTCTGCATCTTCTATTTTTTTCATCTACACGTAAAAAGTGTCTAAAATTACACATGTAACAGTCTGATAAATGATAGTATCTGTATTCTTAGTGCAGTTCAAAAAAATACCTCCGGAGCTATATAGTCAGGTGTGCCACAAAAGGTTGTGGTGGTCACTCCATTCAGAATCCCTTCTTTGCACATCCCAAAGTCAGCCAGTTTACAGTGGCCTTCTGCATCCAGAAGAATATTGTCCAGTTTCAGGTCCCTGAAACAAAAAGGCCCAAAATCAAATCAACTCTCAAATTTTGATCATTTTGATCACATGCTCTAGAATTTCGTCATTAACTACAGAATATGGCAAATAGGTGGTTTCACAAGCACCACTGAGGAACTGTCCTTCACATGTGAGCGTGAAGAGTTGGTAGCAGTCACTGAATAAACCTGGTTAAAGGCAATAAGGAAGCAGGCAATTCCAAGTATTTTGCAAGACCAGGCCTTTACTCTCTCTTTAGCTGCATGAAAGCACAGCTGTATTCAAGACAGATTCAGAAATGTTTGGAAAAGATCTCAGTCTTGTTTGCTACAAATATAACATTCTGTTTATGTGAAACATAGGCCAACAATGTCTAATGAAACCACTGTCCATTTTTGCATTAGCACGAAGTAAGGAGTACCAATTTACCCATACTCCATCATATGGGTTGAATTAATAGGTACATTCAAACTTGGATTATTTGAATTGGATTCTTAATGTATAGTAGCAATTCAAAATTGCAATGAGAGGGATAAAACCCAATGCTTTCATCTCTGGGAGCATTATTTTCTGCGTTTCAAACCTGCTCAAAAATAATCTCACAGGGATATTTTGCATTCATTGTTAAACAACGCATCCCAGCAGCTGTCTCTGATCCCTTGTTGTACAAATGTCTTTGTGTCAAAACCACACAATTCTTTGGTTATTAAATTGGATGAGGTCAAAAACAGGTTGAGAAAGGGATATCCACCTTTCCTGTCTTGCCCTGTGCACATTTTCTGAATATACCATTGATGGTTATCATATGTTCCAACACAATGGATTCTAGGTACCATTTAACTTACCTGCCACTTACCTTAGACTAAACCATAAAAGGATCTGGAAAGTCAATGCATAAAAGAACCCTCACTTGCATGAATCAAGCCTCACAATTAAAAACATTTTATCACGTATAAATAATAAAACAAACATAAAACAAAGGCAAAAACCCCCACTTACATTGCATGGACCATTTTATTTTTATACTTCTGTCTAGGGTGTAGGTACCTCTGCCGTGTATTAAAAATACACAGCAATAAATGAAGGCATTTTATGTATGAATGCATACAGAGGTGAGAAACAAAAGCAGAACACGTGTCCTTAGGTGACTCTGTGTGGACACTTTCTGATCAGCACTTTTTTCATAGAAGAATTAGAGAACATTTCCAGAGGTGGAAATCACGAGAAAAAAAGTGTGTGTAGGCAAGTTCTAATTTTGGATAGAGGAATAAAATCACATGCCAGCCTCTGTAAACAAATTTCACCTTAAAAGCCTACGAAAATATACGGGTTTTGTTGCAAAAATCCTTTATGCCAACAAATTCCACCCGAGTGAGCGATGAAAAGCCTTGACCTTATTCTGACGATTTTTTTCAGAGAAATATCTCCTATCTGCTCCCAGACCTTAGAACCACAGGCACCGTAACATGGTGGAAGCATTCACGCACGCTAAATGATTAAACAACCCTTCCAAGGCTGCATTATGTTAAGAGCTTGTATGGACATGTCCAAGGCTACAGTATGCTGGGATTTCCCCAGAAATGTTCTCTTCCCCCTATCACCCCGATTTCATTAAGTGGATTTTATTCTTTTTTTTTTTCCCTTTCTTTTGACACTTGTTCAAAATTTTCAAACCTGTTGGCCCACCTTTATCTAATATATATTTCTCAAGCATGTACACAGGACAGCATAAAAATCAGATATTTCTGGGACACAGTGGACTTTCTACTCAAGATCTGCATAATCATTGTACATCTGTGCAGTAAATCAGACACTTCTTGGAAGCACTGGATGACGTACAGTGCATGTAGAGATCAGCTGTGCTGTGTACATGTTACAAAACGGTTTGTGCATGTACAAGAAGTCTGACATGGCAAAACAAAGTCAGATTTACCTCACTAACCATAAATCCACTGTCTCCCACACAAATTAGCTTTATCAGCTATGGTTTATGTTGCTGAAGTATAAACTGGCTGTAGAAATGTTCGTTGCAACCAATACACCCTACATCAGCCTTTGCTATCTCCAGATCAGTTACGTTGCTTTTGTAGGTCCTCAGCTGGTCACCCACATAAGGCCCTTTGAAGCAGACAACGTATTTTATCCTTCCTTAAGGTCATCCTTTTTATGAGTTCCTAAAAAACCCGAGATACAGCTGGCTACAACATAATCCCCTACATCCAACCATTTAACCCTTCAAATAACTACCTCTTGCTATCCCTGGAAAGTGATTTGCAAGAATTTTCCAACATCATGCAAGGGCAAACAGATATCAATAGCTCCGTGCCCCTCAAAGAAGTCAAATAAACAAAATACAGCTCCCCGCTCCAAAAATCCTGTGCCTTCCCAAAACTGCTCTTTCAGTGAATTACAAGTGTTATGATCAAAAGACCTGCCTTAAGACAAAACTATAATGTCATCAAGTAGAATGTGATCAAGTACAAGAATAGGATAAGGCTCTTGCAGATGGGAGAAGGAAATAAGCTTCTAGCTGTACCTTTTAACCCTCCAAATGCAGTGTTATCTTGGATGTTCCTCATCTAAGTAAGAATGAAAGCTGTATTTCAAAAAGTCACAATGTTCAGATAAAGAAATCGAAGTATGATTATATTTGATGTAATCTGGGAACCACTTCCAGCCACTATCACAACAGACTGTTTGGAAGAAGGTCATAATACAAATAATTATGATAGGAACTAATGAAATTCAAGAGGCTGCTCAGAAAACTGATCCATCTTAATTTGGAGTGGTAAGAAGACTCTTATGTGTTACCTTATCACTGATCCCAGAAGCAGGACTTCCCAGTGCAGAAGGGTGACACAGTGGAGCTGTTAGGACCTAAAATTGTTTAAGTTTCATTTAATGCCACTCATATGCTAGCCATGGAACTAATGGAGATACAGTCGGTAACCCAAGAAACTCCTAAGCCTAGAGAAATCTCAACAGTAATAAAACACTAAGAGCAAGCCACCCCACCACATAATGGAGACAGACAGGATACTCACCATTGTCTTTATTTCCTTGAAGGTTTGTATAAGACACAGAATCATAGAATCTTCATGGTTGGAAAGGACCTTTGAGATCATCGAGTCCAACCATACACACACAAAAAAAAACCCCTACAACCTCTGCCACTAGAGGATGCCCTGAAGTGCCAAATATATACGTTTCTTAAATACCTCTAGGGATGGTGACTCAACTTGACAGTGGAAAAAGAGAATGAAAAAACTGAGCAAAAAGAAAAACATGAAGAGCCTAAATACTAAATTCTGACTACCTGTAAAGACTAACAGTGAAATTTTAAGCCTACCTGTTAAAGCACAAATCAATACAACTTTCTTACCATTTATCAAACTATAATCCTACCTGACAGAAGAAAAACATCTGGGACCCTTCATCAAGCCAAAACAAAGGAGTGAAGCCCACTGGCCAGCAGATCCAGGGAGGTGATTCTCCCCCTCTACTCTGCTCTCGTGAGACCCCACCTGGAGTATTGTGTCCAGCTCTGGAGCCCTCAGCACAGGAAAGACATGGACCTGCTGGAGCAGGTCCAGAGGAGGGCCACGAAAATGATCCAAGGGCTGGAGCACCTCTCCTACGAGGACAGGCTGAGAGAGTTGGGGTTGTTCAGCCTGGAGAAGAGAAGGCTCAGGGGAGACCTTTTTGTGCCCTTTCAGTACTTGCAAAGGGGCTTATAAGAAAGATGGAGACAAACTTTTTAGCAGGGCCTATTGCAATAGGACAAGGGGTAATGGCTTTAAACTAAAAGAGGGAAGATTTAGACCAGATATAAGGAAGGAATTTTTTACAATGCGGGTGGTGAAACATTGGCACAGGTTGCCCAGGGAGGTGGTGGAGGCCCCATCCCTGGAAACATTCAAGGCCAGGCTGGACGGGGCTCTGAGCAACCTGATTTAGTTGAAGATGTCCCTGCTCTTTGCAGAGGGGTTGGACTAGATGACCGTTAAAGGTCCCTTCCAACCCAACACATTCTATGATTCTATAAGCCTCTTCAAAACCCTACTGGAGGCACTGAGGACATCAGCTTAATTACTCATGCAATAATGGCAATTAACACCAGTAGATTTTTATTATCACAAAGGAACCAAAGTTTCAAAATAATTTTGGAAGAGGCTAAAACAACAGGAGCATGATTCCTGTTAAAGTACAGATGGGAGGTTAAAAGGGAAGCTGGGCGTCTGCCAAAGTGCCAAATTCACAGCTAGCCCACAAGATTATCATAGTCCATTTAAGTGCTTGCACCGAAAACCATTTAAAACCATTCTGTCAATTTACAGTTGCCAGATCAAAAAAAATAAAACAAAAAACCCCACATAAAAAACCCCATCAAAACACCCTAATTATGCAATTTTGGAAAAAGAAATCTTAGTTAACTAAATAAATGGAAGAGAATAGGTAATGTGATATTTAACACCTCACAGGAAAAAAACTAAAAAAGAACAGACAGAGATGAGGTAACAAACGAAAAAGTAACATAAAAAGAGCTGCCAAGGAAGCTTGTCTTTCCACAGCAGCAGTGCCATTGAAAAAAACCTTTAAATTCTAGTTTAAGACTTATATCTCCCCAGAACTGTCCTAAGAAACTTTTACATCTCAAAAAGTAAAGTAAACAGCTACCAAGCTCTGGAATGTAAATGAATTGTCTATCCAGAACGATCCATTCCGATCCATTCTGTCTTTTATTTGGTTCCTGGTATTAGCGCCAGTTGTCTACCTCTAAATCAGAGCATACCAAATAATACAGTGTCAGATAGCTCAATGACAAAGGTCTATTAAATCCTTCTTTTTCTCATTTTGCATTCTCTTTGTAGGAACTAAGAAAGTCACCTGTGTCTGACAAAATGAGTTCCTACAACCTGAGTAATTACATGCAACTGCAAACAACCTAACCAGTTAAGCCAGGAAAATGCCCAGATTGCTTGAATGCAATAATGCTACATTAAGCTATTTCTCTCCTTTGTTTGTTTGCCAAGATACTTTGTACAGTAAGTTCTGTTGACTTGAGGAGTCAATTGCATAAACCGTTTTTGGTTTTGGTTTTTTGTTGTTTTTTTTTTTTTTTATTTTATTTTATTTTATTTTATTTTTTTTTCTCAGAAAGCATTAAACAGAAATTTAAGCCTTGGTTTCTATTTCTGGATACCATCCAGCATCGCAATCACCTCAGAAGCCGGAATGATTGGCAGAATCTCAAGAAAGAATCAGGATTATAACAGTGAGGTTAATACAAGTTGGAACAGAAGAGCGGGCTGACTGCAGGTAACCTGCGAGAAAACTTCCATAATGCTCATTCCTTCCCCCGCACGCCAGTGCCATGAGACACTGACTGCCCTGGCTTCCCACAAATGCCCAGTGGACGAGGACTTCACAGGACTGGGTTCTTAAAGTCTGACTCCCAGCAGTAACCAGCGAGATAACTGCCTCGTGTGCATGGCCCTATGTGTCACACACGTCATTTAGATAACAGATAATTTTCTTGTTGAAAGTAAGGCAATTAAACAGTCAAGATGGGTTTTGCCAGCAAAATCGGAAAGTCTGCCAAACATTACTAACAGTAGCCTTTGAACACAGTAAACACTAGTGACTAAATAAATCCATATTTGAAGAACAAGATCAAGTAGCTGAGAAACATGATCACAAGCTGGCTCAAGCAATCATCTTTACAATTAAATATCTCCACAGCATCTGCTTCTACTTTAACTGTTGAATGAGCAACAAAACTAGAAAGCATATACATTTCAAAGTGTAGGTCAGAATGAAGCATAATAATTATTATCTACAAATAACGATGCTGGAAGCAAGAATATTTCTTTATACAAAGGTGAAAGCTCAGTGAAGGACTGTACCTTACTAAAGATCTGTAGAACATCAAACATGAAAGATCTGAAAGCAACACAAGTCTAAAGTACGTAGCTACTGAACAACCATTTTTTTTGGTGGTTTTCAACTGCAATAAACTTTTTCAATAGGATATTTGAAATCATTGCCATTGCCACTGTTCCCCTGCAGAAGGAAATCACATCCTCTCTGCAGGCTTTAAATAGACAAGTGGTTCACAAAAGAAACCACGGAAGGTAAAAGGGAAACTTCCCCCAACAACATGGAAAACCATCAGAACCATTCTCTAGTTACTGCAGTTATTAAAATCTATAACTGAAGGCAACATGCTCGTTATATCAAATAGCAATTTCAACAAGATGAATTTTTTTTTTCTATTTAATTAAGGTAAGATTTCTACATTCCTAGAATTATTTTTTAACTTAGTGGTACCCAAATTGCTTTTGAGACAAAGATGCTCACCTGCAACAACAGGTCTGTCCTGTACCCAGTACTCTTTGCTATAATTTTAGTTAATGTTGCACTTTCAACATAAATTTCAATCACAAGCAGTAAATATCACAGAACTTGGATCATTTGTACCATACCATCTGAAATAGTTTTTTCTTGAAGACTGATAAATTCACCAAAATCATTGTCTCAGTTCTTCAAACACATTGGTGTCCTCAAAATATCGATAATTAACGTAAATAATGTAAGCAAGATGGAGTTATACATGGAACTGGTCAGAAAACAAAAAAAAAGTCAACAATTTTAATGTTTTTATGTTAGCTTCTTTAGTGATTAGCTCTCACCAACTTAATCTCAGTTTCCATACATAAACTATGGGACAGATATATTAGGACTGTACTTTACTAGTGGATTCTTTTATTGCTTTAAGTATTTTAGTCACAACACATCAGCACAGCTTTCCCCTCACACACACAACAGATCAGAGATAAATGGGAAAATCCAAACTGCAACTTCTAAGAAAACGCAAACTAATAACATAATTTTTCCCATTTCAAAAACTGTATGGGAAAGAAGGAGCCCGTAGTTTCTGATGTTACTGAGCATAAACACGCAATAATAGCAGCATCATTGGATGTCAGCTTAGAATCATAGAATGTGTTGGGTTGGAAGGGACCTTTAACGGTCATCTAGTCCAACCCCTCTGCAAAGAGCAGGGACATCTTCAACTAGATCAGGTTGCTCAGAGCCCCGTCCAGCCTGGCCTTGAATGTTTCCAGGGATGGGGCCTCCACCACCTCCCTGGGCAACCTGTGCCAATGTTTCACCACCCGCATTGTAAAAAATTCCTTCCTTATATCTGGTCTAAATCTTCCCTCTTTTAGTTTAAAGCCATTACCCCTTGTCCTATTGCAATAGGCCCTGCTAAAAAGTTTGTCTCCATCTTTCTTATAAGCCCCTTTGCAAGTACTGAAAGGGCACAAAAAGGTCTCCCCTGAGCCTTCTCTTCTCCAGGCTGAACAACCCCAACTCTCTCAGCCTGTCCTCATAGGAGAGGTGCTCCAGCCCTTGGATCATTTTCGTGGCCCTCCTCTGGACCTGCTCCAACAGGTCCATGTCTTTCCTGTGCTGAGGGCTCCAGAGCTGGATGCAGAACTCCAGGTGGGGTCTCACCAGAGTGGAGCAGAGGGTCAGAGTCGCCTCCCTATAAAACTATAGCTGAGCCGTACTCAGCAATATTCAGAAAAACCTGCTGTGCAGATTTGAAAACTGTTCCTTTTCAGCAGTGCCAAGTTTGGAATAAAGTGAATGCACCTTAAACTAATGCGTATCAGTATGTATAATGGCTAGTGGCAGATGAATGAAGAGCACAGACTTGGTTTCCAGTAAATGGAATCCAGACTTGGATTCCAGATATTATAGCTACTTTTCATTGAAGAAAACAGTGATAGTTCAGACAGCAGGGTAAACATTAATGGGAAATGCCAACTTTTAATGTGACTACAGTGATACTCTCTGTCAGGCATGTTTGCTTTTAAAAACACGCACGTTTACTTTCCTTATATAACACAATGTCCATCACCCTGCCATTTGCCCAAATATCTTGTGGACTAAGGGGATGGCAGAGACGAGAGGAGGGATGTAGCAAAAGGCAGTTGGCTGCCTACCCACCAAGGACATCAGAGGGAGACAAATACACAATTGCTATCTGTGGCTCTGTAAACCCTAGTCGTTACAATGCAAAAGTTTGGCTTGCACGATGTGTAACATCACTTGCTCTGGCAACATTACCATTGAGAAAACTTGCAGGTCAGCAAGGTCCTGAGATGGAAAAGAAGGCCGTGTGTTCATCACATGACCCTAACTATTTACTGATGTGTTAACGACGTATTGAACAAACGTTTAATATTCATTTCCAGGAGCCTAAGGAAACCAATGACTTTTCTGGTAGCATAAAAACATTTTCTATAAAATAATTTCTATATATGGCTTTTTAATGGCTTTGACCATAACTTTATTACAATTGTCGGTAGCAGCTTAGGACATTACAGTGCCTGATCTGCTTATCTTACTATGCTGAGTTTCCTTAAAATAATGTGCAGACAAATAAATATATGGTACTTAACAGCTTTCCTTTGTGTGGCTTTTCCTTTTTTATTATTTCCACATTTTTATTTGTGAACGTAAGTGAAATATGTACGAGTTTAAATATGTATTATGTAAAACATTCTCAAAAATTGGCTAAACACAGAAGGGAGTGGTCTCTACTTCTTTTCAAGAGAGGGTTGCCTTTTACATTCACATCACACTGCTTTATAAACCTCATGCTTCCATGACCACTACCTGGGAATGCAACAATTTTTCCATGAGCCCGAGGCAGGAATAGGATGTAGCGGTACAACTGTGCCTCCTGACTTAGCCTACTGCCAAAGCCCTGATTTAGACAAGTTTTGTGTTGGATCCCAGTGGCAACTCTACCTTCCCACGGCCCGCAGGCCTGCAATTTTTATATCAAGTAAGAACTGTTCGAATGGAGCTGGCTTCATGTTAGGCCTATTGCACAGGACAAACAATCTGCCTCAGAAAATCACAGCTAGACTAGACAGCAAATGATCTTCTCATTCTGTAAGGCTTCTTGAGATTTTACACACCATTTGTGTTTCACGCTGAGTGAAAACACGGACTGCTGAAAGCTTTTTGTGAGAGTGGCGTGTGAAGATCCGACGGCCTGATGCTCAGGGCAGTGCCTGGCTCCCAACCGAGGCTGAGCTGCCTGCGCGGCCTGGTCCCCCACCACCCCCGAGACAGCCCTGACACTAAGGCTACTAGCAGTTCTCTCAGGGATTTTTTTTTTTCTTTCTTTCTCACTTTGGTTAAAACCACCATTTTGTAATTTTTTTTCTTGAAGATTTTAGATGAAAAATTCCTAACGGCCTCTATGCGTTCAGGCTGGGAATGACGGGGTGAAATCTGTACTACCACCAATGATATTTACTGTTTCAGCCTCTGACACAAAGCCCATGAGTTAAGTCGTTGCTAAATATGTAATGCGATAAACCCCGTCCCCCACTGACACCTTGGTGATCCCACTGAAGACAATAGAGGTCCGCAGGCTCAGCCAAGGACTGACTCAAGCTGCGGTATTCTACTCTGTGAGGTTCGATGCTTTGTGCTCTTATTTTTATATCTCAAATAGCATAAAAACAAGATTGCATATTACAACAACAGGTTAGGTGGAGCGCAAACTAAAAGTGCCTACTATGTATGTTTATAATCCTTTCAAACAAAACAATACTAGATAGTTATTTCATAAAACCACTTGATGAAAGACAGTGAAAGGATGGCGTGAAGCTAGAAAAGCTTGTCAGATCAAGTTTCAAAAACTCAATTCTGAAAAAATGTTAGAAAGCTTATTTATCAGCAGTCACACTCATTAAGTTTGTATCTGTTCAAAAGGGATTTTTGGAAACCAAAAGCAATGGGTTTTTTTCTCAGTGACCTTAGTAGGTAGGATGACAAAGTTACTATAATTTTAACAACAATGGAACACAAATTATGCAAACACAAAGAAAAGCGTACTTGGGTTTCAGGCATACAGTTTCTGTGGCTAACTGAAAAGACTGAAATTCTTTCTTCTCTTTCCTATTTTTGAGTGAACCTTTATTACACAGAACAGAAAAACACACAGCCAACAAATGCACATCTATCCAGGTAGCATCTTGCATTGCTGTAGCTGTTCTCATTCAGCTCTTCCAGCAACGAAGCCTTACAACTCTTCATAACCCAAAACAAGGATATATTACTGCCTTATACAGATAATAGGAAAGACAGAATAAAAGGATATAATGTAGTCAACCACAACTCCATCCATTTTTAAAATTCACCTTAAATATGAAAGTAGAGCTATGAAATGCTTTGCTCTGGTTTTATGGCAATTTTCTTTCCTGTGTTTTCCAGGATCCTGACACAGATTTATCACACCAGACATTATGGTGTAATTGAGGTACCATGGTTTGTCGCAGGCTCCCTCCATGGCCATGTCCACAGATATCTCCGAGTGGATGATTCACAGAACACGTGGGCTGCACATGTCCCTAAAGAAGTCTATCCTTCTCCACCGACTGTAAATGCACTCCAGGACAAGCAGGATCCTGACTTGGAAGCTTCAGTTGCATTCCTAAAGTTAGGTGAGATGAATCTGATCCTTTGTGTATAGTCAGTATAAGCGGCTTCCTGGCTTCCAGATAGAGATTTCATTCAAATTAGTTGTAAACCTTCCATTTTTGTAGGAGAAAGCCAAACAAAGACAGATTTTAAAAAAAGACCAGCATTCATCTTGTTACTCATGGTGGAATTGCCACACACACACACACACCCCAATTTGCTAGGCTTTGAAGTTATGCCCTGTAATAACTCTTAATTTTTCTCACTTATGACATAGGGCACTCTCCTGACTGCAAAAACTCCCAACATGCATATCCATCAAAAAGCAGACAATTAATTGCTCTACTTGGACACACCAAATAAAGGGCTCCAAAGCATTACTATTCTACATTGTTTCAGGCATATAGAAAGAGCATTATAAAAAAATGAAAACAACAGAAGAAAAGCTGCTACTGTAATCAGCCATGACTGAAGGCATTTCCTGTATTTTGCTATCAAACCAGTTGTTTTTTCCATTACGTACTAACTGAACTTTAGTAAGGTCAAGACACCAGAGAAAAACAGGATCAGAATATGTTTAATCAACTGAAGTTGACTACTTTAGTCTCTCTCTTTCAGATGTTTAGTTCTGGATCTCATCCCACTTCTCCCATTTTCTTCCTTAAATCATAGATGCATAAACCAGGTCATTTTGAATTTATGATTTAGATAGCTGTTTTCAATGGCATTTAACTTGTTAGCCTTACACTTCCCCTAGCCTAAAGGTCAATCAATCTCATGCTGCGTAACAATACCAGTATTATTTTAGTACTATATAAACCCAACAGGGGAGATGGGTTTTCATTCACAATTACAATACTGGGCCAAAAACTTCCCTCAGTTGGAAGCCTATCGTTTCCATCATGCCGCCTATTAAGATCGAGTGTAAGTTTTGAAATTACTACTATACAAAAGTCAAAGCTACAATAGCATAGGTTAATTTGATCCAATCCTGTCCATTGTCATCCTGCTGTCACATTAAATACAGACTCATTTAAAGTATATAGCATTCCTATCCTGTGCTCTGACCCTATTCTTTTTCTAGGGAAAAAGTCTTCTTTTCTTCCATGAATGCCAAATGACATTTTTTTACTTGTAACAGAAATGTCAACACCTCCTTCGGAAATGACCAGTTCCAAGCATATTGTTGACTGGGCAAAGAGGGGAAAAGCATGCCATGTTTTCCCAGCAGCTACTAAGAAAACCTTATGCATTGGTCCAGTTCTGGTTCATAAAGGAGAAGGCACTGTGATAAGACTGAAGTCATGCAACTTTGTTACCTACTTACTGAACACAGATGCACAAAGTACAGGCTATTGAGTGCTAGCAGAAGGCCTCCAAAGCTCACCTTAAGTCCTGTTCTCCCTTGCCCCCGCACCTTTTCAAGCTTCAAAACTTCAGCAAACTCTCTCTTTTTAATTCAGCTGAGCTCATCTATCAAAAGAAAACTAATGACACTCAACATAAATCCCCATTTTTCAGTCAAGGGACCAGGCCTTCAACGTACTCAAAGATAAAAACACACAGTGAAGATGAAGAGCTCTTAAAATATTACAATATGCTTGTAAAAGGCAGCACATTTTTATATCCTCAATAATGCTGATTTTGTGCTTCTATCAGGAACAGACAGAACCACCATTAGATTCAGGGCAAAAAATGAAAATGTGGCAATGCTGGGAACCTACTTTATAACTTGAATTAGTTGTCTTTTTCTTTCATTTCTTTGAGGAAACTCTATACAATCTGTAGACTTTTAAAGAAGATGTTTAAAAAACCCAACAGTTCAGTCTGGCAACCACAACATGGGGCATACAATAAAACGGCCAAACCCAGTTGATTGGGAGCATATCCTGAGCAAACCATTAATGTGCCCGCATGAGCCGACATTGCAGCGCCTTTTCTGTACGCTGCAGCTTTATGATGCCCAAAAAGTGTAAAGGAGAGGGGTTGCTGAAGGTTTCTACATACAGTGTTTCTTTTTATAAAAGAAACAAATTTATCAGAATTCTCTTCCTTATGCTCCCAAGGGTGTCCTTAGCAGGGAACAAACATAGCTCCTAGCAGTAAGCAGACTCCTGGTAAAGCTCCGTATCATGTTTCCATGGAGAAAAATGCTTTCTTAGCCAGAAAAAAACCCTCTGCAGTGAACTTTTGTACAGACACTGATTTTTTCCAACCTCACTTTGGTCTCCGTTCGACCTCTTGGGTCTTTTTATGGAAAGCTTTTCCACAGAGTGTTGTGTGTAGTATTACACAGAATGGACTAAATAAATTATATAGCATGAATGAAATGATGTAACTCAGCAAGAATGTTGCTTCCAACAAAATGTTTACTTATATGGAATCACTAGAAGAAAGATTTTAATAATTTTTCCTTCTATTCTGATTTCAGTAGCATAGTTCACATGCCCAAACATCTTTTTACACGATCATGTGGTCTGAACTTGGGAAGGGTATGTAGGCTCTTAATTAAAAACCTTTTCTAATCCTGCTGTATTTATCAGGGATCAAAACAGCAGCAGTGAACAGCAGTTTAGCAGATTTCTGCAGAAATTCTTGTAAAAACAGTGAGTTAAATCTCTTTTGTTTTTTTAACCTTCTAAAAGCATTCTGTTAGACATACAGATTTGTCTGTTTCAAAATTCTGTAGAGTTAACAACTTTCTATTATGTTAGATGGAAGATTACTGCAGTGGAGGGATTCTGGCAAAATTAAAAAGAATCTTTATCATTTGTTTGTAAAGTATGAAGAAGATGCCTGAAAAAATGGGAGTTGCTTGCTCTTCTATGTTGATCTATACATAAAATAAACTCCTAACGCTGCTTCCAATCAGAGCTCATAGAAGCTTGTGCTTTGAACTGATGGTTCCAACTCCAAACCTTGCTTTGATACAAAATTAAAAAGGGTTATATATGTTAATACAGAGAGCTATATTTTACAAGATACTCTTTTAAAATCACGTTTGTGTAGCAAAATCAAATTACTTTCACCCCCAACCTCAGCCAGAAAGCTGCACAAACATTCCTAGAGAAACTTTTCTTGTGCAGGAAGTTCGGCTCCAGCGCTGTTTTAATGTAGCTCCTGCAGCCTTCCCTCATCTCCTCCAGAAAACACACGCTCGGGAATGCTACTTCGACTGTAGTGCCAATGTATAATATCATCACTTAAAATCTACTTATACAAAGCACCCCACTATTTTTAATTAATATGGAAAGATGACTCATGGGTTACTCACATGAAATAAAGCATGGCATGACTTAGGAAAGTTACAGTGCCAACACCAAGGTTGGCAAAGAGCGCTATACCAATTTACCTACAGCTGTAAAGACAGAGAGGCTACAGAGAAGAGTCTAATAGTCCAGCCCAAATGAAAAAAAGAGAGGCAATTCTGAATACAAGATCTGGGAGACTAAAACATGATTTTAATCTCTAACATTTGGTACTTTTACTGGGTAGTCATTGCATGTAAATACTGGCTTCAGTAGGATTATAATGTAAACTATTGACCAAAGCGGGCTGTTTTTGAACAATTTTGTCAACATAAAAAAAAACTATTTTGAGCCTGAGGAATTATTTTTGTAATTTCTATGTGCCCAGCCACTAGGTCTCTCTTCGGAGACCTGCTAACCAGACTCTATGCTCTGACAAGATCAGAAATTGTCCTATAAAACTCCCAGATAGTTACGTGGGCAAAGACTAGCAAGAAATATAATTATACATATTACAGAAGAACTATTTTACATAAAGTTTCGGTAAATTATAATGTTCAATAAAGTCTCTTTGCATCCTTCTGACAGCCTTACACTAAGCACACTGAGTACAATTTAATTCCATTGTAAAATTGCTTTGCTCTTCTGGTGTCAGAAAGAGCTTTTACTGTAAATGAGAATCATGGTTTTTAAAGAACCAGTCTCTTACACACCAGATAGCAGCCTCTATACACTCATGTCATGTCGTAATCACATTTATAACATATTTTTATTAAGTATTACCTCATTCTGAATTCCAAATAAAAATGCATGAAAGAATGAATCTGAGAAAGATTATCAAAGCACTTTTAAAACAACATGGGAGAGAAGTTGCAGAAGTTGTGCTATATCCCAAAGACATGCCTACGATTTATTAAATTCAATGTTGCCCAACCCTGAAACAAATGTGGGTGTTAGTTTAAAGTCTCTGTTGCCAATTTGCAGCATTGCGTTAAGACTTGATAGTATAGCAAATTAAATATTAAGGGGCACTATAGTATGATCCTCAACCAGACTCAGACTTCAAATGATGACATGAAGTACTCCATTACCAATGACACAGTTCAACCCTTTACTGCCCACTCTGTCCCAGGCATCATCCCTTCCACTTTCTTTCATACTCCCATGCTACCATCACTGTAATTAGGCAAACATAACTGTGTTTGATCGCTTTTAAAGTGGATCCTATTAAATAAGGTGTGTTAAAAATAAACCCCATTTTCTATGGCAGGATTTTGGGATTTTAGCATAAATCTCTCGGATTGGGTTTACACAGACAATTATCTTGGCCTAACTAAGAGCACCCATAGCTGAGACAGGGTAGAAGAGGCTGTAAAGATAATGACTTATAACAGATTTGTCACCAAACTATCTCTGGCTTTATAAACTATAGCTCACTAACATCAGCTAATGTTTTGTTGTTATTACTACACAGAATTTCCAGGATGCTGTTTCAAAATTTCTTCTGACTCTTCTGCTCATGGACAGAACAACTTCTACCCAATCTGCAGATGTTTAAAAATTGTAGCCAAATCCTTTTGCTCTTGAGTCACACACAGAAAAACAGAACTTTTGTCCTACTGTGTGTTCAAGTGTACCACTCACTACAGTCTTGTGAAGGCTGACACAAGATCCCCTCATTTTCCTTGTGTGATTTTTCAAAAGGTGAAAACAGAACCTGCCCAAAACTCAGTGTTGTCCAAAGGGCTTCTCTCACGTCCACCCTGGGCATTTCTCCCTCAGTGTCTGTGAAAACCAGCTCAGAGAGTTTTGGCAGAGGCAGCTTCAATCAGCTTGCAAAGAACTGCCTTCAGCCTCATGCCAAGGGGTACGCTGCTGAGCTGCTGTCTACTTTCCCCGTTCATAATCTGGGGATCCTTTTATGCTATCAGGTATTTAAAGACTTTCGTATAAATGAGAATCAGGGGCTCTTTATAATTGTTATGGCCCCTTTGGACCTATTACAGATTATCAACAGATGAACTGGCACACATTTGGTATGCCTTTTTATGCCCTCAGTACACAGTACCATAAACGCTTGCTGTCCTCTCATTGGTGGTTAAGTTTAGGCAAATATGTACTCAGGCAGCTTCTTAAGTGCATATTATTTTTGTTCTACAAGTACTCCTTTAGAGCTGCTTCAGATTTATTGATGTTTGGAAGCTTTTAAATATCCATTACCCACTTAATTGACCATAGCAATTCCATCTGACTCATTATTTGTGTTTGTTAGAATATATTTAGGCATTTTTTTTTAAATGAGTGTTAATAGACCACAGGATCTCCCTTGGAAACCCTATAATAAATCAAGTAAACACCTGGTGAAGTGCTATAATGTTTATTTGTTACTACTTAATTTTATCCTTAATATTCCACGTTTTGAATACATGAAGTTCCTCAGTTCAGGTTATTCATCACCAAGCTTTCTTTGGTTGTTTTTTTTAGGGCAGTGCTTCTGTATTATTCAGTTTCATACCAAGGTGTACCCACACCAGCTGCCATCTTGGCTATCTATTGTTGAAGCCACACCATCCTTCCTTCCCTTTTAAGGGGCAATCACGTGCCCTAAGACTAGAATACCTTGTGAAGAATACTTTTACAACTGCCACTGCCAAATCTATGTTAAAAAATGTACACAACTGCATGTACTATTTGCATTTAACATGCTTTGAAGAACACTATTTTTGGTGCCTTCTATACATCAGCAGAAGGAAATTAAAGTCTGGAGGAAAAGGTATACCTATGTAAGTACTGGCATTATTTCTGGCCTCTACCCTTTATTTTTTTCTCTTTCTCTGCTGTTTCACAAGACTGACTACTGGAAAAAAATTCGAGAAGCAGGTGGCAAGAAGTGAAGACCCATCTGGTGTGTACATTGGGAGAAGTGCCACTTGGGCTTCTCCTCATAAGCTGGATGTTACCATAGGAATTTTTCTTAATCCAAGACATTATACCCCCAACATAAATGGTCTTGGGGCGTCAAAATTCAATGTGGTGGTGGCAGGAGAGTGTCTCTTCCTGGTGCCATCCATCCCTGGCAGTGCAGAAACCACACAAACTCCCATCTCAGTAAAATCTGGCCTTGGCCTCGCTGCCATTCCTGCTTAGCCCTGCTCCGCATCTGCCGCCTCCACACGTGCTCAGTGCTGCTGACATGATGAAGACATTGTATTTCTGCCACTGCCTGCTGCTCTGGGAAGCTGCTTGTTTGGACTCTGTGAAACACTGGCAGCTGAAGAGGGGCAGGTATGACTTCTGACACATGAAGGTAAGTGACTTGTTACCACTCTGGCCTTGTTACCCCTCACCTTTCCGCTCATTTTCAGCACAGGCATGTGCTGGTCCATTTTCTTCCACTTTCTGATTCCCCCGGCTAGACTGCACCTAGTCTGTCCAAGGTCCTTCTGATGTAATCCCACCACTGTTTATTCTGCTAGCCGTAGAGACTTGGATGCACTCCCCAAAACGCTGTGGTTCCTACTGGCTGTATTTTCTCCAGTTTAGCTCATTAGGCCATTTTAGTAACTTCCTGGTGAACAATATTATTTCTGTTTTCTTACATTTCAGTACAAATTGTCAGCTAAACAGATATTTTTGAAGTTTTCAAAAGTTTTGGTGATAACTCAGTTATGTTAGCTTTCAGATTGGCTAAATTCTCATTTTCCACAGCCTTTTGCAATGGTAAGCAAAATAACATACGGTTTTTAATAACAGCGCATTCTCAAATGTGATGATTTTCTATTTTAAAATAATCACATTTTCAATCTGAAAAGTCAAACCAAGGTCCCAAATCATCCAGGAAGCTGTACATTTAATGCATATGAATAGTCTCACTGAATCAAAATCAGCCTATGAGTACAGTGATCTGCATGCAGAAATATTTGCTAGAGCAGTGTCTGAGTGATAAGCTCTTTTATAACAAGGAGGTGGATAAAAGTTGGGGGGGAAGAGTGGGCAAAGAGAATAACTGCAAAACGAGCCAAAAATAGCAAGGTTCTGACCAAAAGATGGAAAAAGTTGTATGCAAATGTCTTTACCAAAGCATATCATCCCAATTTTATTTCAAGGTTGTTTAGTATTTTTAATGTCGTTATTTTAAAAACACTAAATAGAGTTCCTTACATGTTTTCATCTAACGTTTTGCAGTACTCTCCAACTTCTCTGTTGCATCTCAGGAGCACAAGAAAATCTTTGCGAAACGCCTTTTGCCTCAGAGCCATGTTTGTTGTGCACTTCTCTGCATTACTTTGAAACTTTGGCAGATGCATTCAATAGCATGCAAAAAAGGCAAAGCCTCACCCTTAACATGACATAGTTTCAACACCGCTGCAACTGGGTTATAGAAATATTTTCCATTGTTTGAAGACAAACACAACTGAAGGGCACAGCAAAATTCAGTCCTAACTTTTGTTAGTAGCAGAATTACATTTAGGACGCACCTTCTGCGTTTTAATGCACTGCGAAACAAAAAGCATTCTCTTTCTTCTGTTAGAAAATTGTTTGAAGAATATGATTTTGTTTGGAACTGGTGTACATGTTTCTTTAGAAACAAAGCTGTGCCTCAGCATTTTAGGAAAACTACAGGGACTGTCTTGTGTCAGTACATTTCAGTTTTACACGTGCTGCAGCTCTAGTGGATTTTTATTTTGTGTATGTTTCTCTCAGTTAAAATCTTATCAAATGCAGAAAGATAACACACATTTCTTCCTGTTATAAAATAGAAAGCACAAACATCAATCATCTAAAATCACTGACATTCACCTAGAAATAAATACAAATAAGCTCAATAAGATTTCGGTGCTGTTATCTGTTGAGAAGCGCTGTCGCCCTTTCTACTGAGCGTACCGGAACATGGCTGCCCTCACAGGAATGTAAACTTGGCATTAACCCTGGCAGATTCCCACTCCCTGCCCTCTCTCATTTAACATTAACTCACTCCTATACTGTTATCAGAAGGTAAAGGTCATAGCTTTATTTACACAATACAGCACTATACAAACGGTCATTAAACAAGAAAATCTTGCACCAAATAAACATGAAGCAAAAAAACAATGCTGACCTCGCTACCGGGAACTCCCCCTGGAAGCACCTTGTCATTCCCCAAATGAGGTCAATGGTGCTGCTCTATCCTTCTAAATATTAACTGCCCGGCATTGCTCCTCCACATACCCAACTCCCACACATGAGCCAACCGAGGACTTTCTTATGTTCCAAACCCAGGAGAAATTTAGAAAGCATTCTACTGTTGGCAAGACCGTGTGGTTCATATCCTATTCCCACAGCCTTTACTCATCCTTCCACAGCTGGAAACCTTGTCAAAGGCTCTCCTATACGACAGCAGCCTTTAGCACAATACATAAGCTGGGCAGATGGCAGGGTGGACTCCCTCGGTCCGAACGCCAGAAGCCTGGGAACCAACCCTTCTTCCTGCTTCTCATCTCCCTCAGCCCCGCTCCTCTCCACCCCAGCCCACTGCCTTTTCCTGCGGGGAAGATATCCTGCTTATTTACGCGTTTCACAACTGCTAGCCTGCCTAGACCCAGCAAGAAAAAGTGCAAAGAGGGCAGGAGGCCACCGACTAAAATCCCGTCGGAGCTCACGCTCAGTTTCAGAAACTAGACCAGGCAGAGCAGAGCACGGAGGTAGCCCGGGGCGCAAACCCGGCCAGGGGCACTGGTCAGGTGGCACAGCTTGGGCAGCAGTCCCTGGAGACACTGGGACTCAGACACGCACGCAGCAGCACAGCTCCCTCCTTGCTTCCGGCTTTTACTGAAGGTGATGGAAATAGTTTGTTGCTCACTTGCGCCAGAAGCGAACTGTAACTGCTCTGTAGCAGACTCCAGCAACAGGTAGTTTATGTGGGGAAGGGCTTGAGTTCAGGATATTCCTGTGCTTAGGTCTGAATATGCTATCTGAGGGTACAAAGTCTTTCGTGCCCTCCCTCATGGACCATAGCTCAAGCAGCAATTTAACCTTTAACTGTTTAGAGTTGCAATAATATGATCTTTACATACTTAAAAAGAAACTTAAGCCAAAATGCTCCACGTCTAGTTTTGTATTTTAAAAAGCCCCCCAAAAAGGGGAGGAGGGGAATTTTATTTGGCTGCTGCCATGCAGAAATAACACAGTAAGGTAACTTGGGAGAATGATGACTTTTAACATCTTAACCACTGACCATGCAACATTTTCATGGGTGTAAATATAACTCCTCGTTACTCTGCCAAGGTTGCACTGAATCATACAACCACCAGTGAAGTCAGACTTTCTAAATATTCTTATTTCACATAAAAACACACTAATGAAAGTGCTTTTAATTTTAGGTAGCTTTTCTCTCTGAAACACTGGTGTGTGTTACCCTGATAAATGGGAATGCCAGGAAAATTGATCATCCAAAGAAAAATTCAGTTAGTGTTCAAACAAGTTCTTAGGGTACTTGCGTATGGAAAAAGCCCGGAGGTATTCAAGGATTGGCATCAGCATATTTATATTCACATCAATTCAGTGTTAATATATCCTTCATCACGACCAACATACTAATTACAGAGTGCACAGAGCCTCAGAAAGCTGCAGCAAGTTACAGGCTGGATTATTACTTCATATTGCTGAGGAACATGATAACCCATAGTTATGAATGAGGACTCCCCCATGACCAGGTGCTGTATGATTTGAAGGCAACATCTCACAGACCTTACATTTGAAACCAAAAGAATGAGTTAACCCAAAGCAGGTGACACTAATTTCCCAGTTAAGATATTGTTCATCCTCTCAGGTGAACTGAAATTGTGTATGTTCAGTTCCCTTCTTTTGCATTTCAGAGTGAGCACCCCATTTAATCACTTGAATGGTCTTGCAGCATGCCAGAGATCATGCAACTACTGGCCCTTCAGGTCTTCCCCGAAACACGGTTTGTAGCTCACACAGTTATTCCCTAAATCAAATATGAACTGGGGGCACTGGCATTTATGTTAATGAAGTGGTACCCCATTCTAGTGCTGATGTCCCTGCCTGGGGAGACAACAGTTCTTTGTATGTATTTCAGGCCAGAGTGGGCCACTTGTGTCACCTCACTTGAACTCCTACAATGAGAGCCGGAGACACCCACCCAGGTACTCCTCCTCAGCCCAACAACTGCAGGCGAAACAAGAAGATGTAACATTTACATATAGCTGTGGAAAGTGCACAGGGATGTTGAAAGTCAGTACAAGAGGGGAGCAGGGAACTGGCAGTTTCTCAACACCCAGTTTGTTGCATCTTCCCTGTATGAGAATATATATTAAGCTGACAATGACTGACTTTGAATATATCAGACTCCAGGGACAGGTGACAGTGAACATAGTCCACAACCTTTCATCACCAAGTTCAAAGTCCAGTTCAGCTCAAAAGCAAAATGAGATTCACAGACTAGCCCTTAATACCTGAAGCTTAGATACATTTTTTCAAAGTGGTGCAATTGCATAACACAAACAACAACGACTGCCAGAAACCGCGATTGAAACGTCTCTAGTGTCTGATTGACTCTACTTGTATTATCAGGCCCCAGCTTGACGTGTGCCTGAATAGCTGCACGCCAGATGAGAGGGAAGGTGGCAGGGATAATGCAAATATTTTTATTAAGTTGTTGAAGTGTCTTTGACACAACAACAGTAACATTATACTGTTACAAATGCCACACCAAAAATCATCCTAAAGTTTATCTATCATACAAGATGCATTTAGTAACAGCAGCATTTTTATATATAAAAATTGTGAGGCTCATCTTTATTTACAACATACGATCAATAAACAAGAGGAAGGTACGTAATTCCAGTAAGCACACAGATAATTGGACAAGTCTGGGAACAACAGCGGGGCCAGTTGCAAAGACGTGAACTGACAGAGTAATTTCTATTGCCAAACAGGGAGCCAGCTTTCTCTTTGAACTTCAGGGGAAATGAGGATAAACTAGTTATTATAAAAGATGATCATTTAGTATCATCATAGCACTTTCTAAAAATCTAACCAACAAGCCAAAGCATGAGCTAAAGCTAGTTATTTACTTCCAAAAATATAACTATGTTTAGCTGCAAACAAATACTTCCACATACATGGCTGAAAAAAGATCAGAAGGTATAGCAGCTATTTTGAAACCTGCATTTCCATCAAACATCTTGGTTTATTTATATATTCCCTTTCCTTGAATATTCACTTTCCTTGAAGTATTGCCCACACAAGCAGCATTTCCCACTTTGGAGAATAACCATTAATTTCACACCGCAATGTTTTTTCTAGAGATATAATTACACAGAAGACAAGTATTCTTTATTAAAATATCTGAAGGCATGTTAGGTAGTTATGACTGGTAGTCATTCAGGAGCATAGAGCATAGGTTTTTTTCCTTTTATTCCCCCCTCTCCCCGCCCCGCCCCCCCTTTCCTTTCCTTGTTTGCCAGCTAATAAGAGCTTAGGAGATGTAAAGGAGTGACTTGACCCCAATGCATTTTTAACGTTGTAATAAATGCTGCAGTGAGGTACAGAACAAACAGGCTGAAACTGTTCTGTGCAAGACACCTATTCTAACATATGGTTGATATCAACAAATGCATTCTCCCAGGGCCTGGCACGCTATGAATGAATGGCGACATTTTCTTATGATTCATTCTTTTAAGATAATCTCTAACTTCTTCATTCTAATTGTATTTTATAGAGTAACTGGGATATACATTTTATGAATTGTTAAAGCTCCCAGTATCCCCCTGTTGGGAAAATGAGCTATTCTTATGGACGTAACTATGTCCAGATTCAAAAGCCTGTGTCAAAGCAGAATACAACTAAACCTGTTCCTAATGTTCTTCCTGTTTCTTTTTTTAGTTTCTGCTTTCATCCTACAGCTCATGTTATTTCTCTTCTTTTGCCTTTTCTGATAATACACCCAATATAACACACCATTTACAATTTTAGTGTTTTACTATAGCATGCCAAAGACATGTCAGCATAGTTTCTGAATCAGAAATTAAGAGTAGCTCGCAAAGTTTAAATTACAAAACATTGTCTCATCGGAATGACATTTTTCTTGGGTTCAAAGCATTTTGATGATAAAAAGTCATAGAAAGAATGCAGGCACACGCAGCTATTCAATGCAGCTAGGAGCCAACACACAGCAGAAGCTACGCATAAGACAAGGGAAAAGAGGGAGAAAAGAGAAAGAGAGGAGAGAGAAGAGGATGTGCGACGAAGGATGGGAGCAGAGAGGGAAGAGGGCGAATGAATGCACACTCATATAAAGAGGAGGGAAGGCAACTTTACCAATTCTTTCTTGCTGGTTCACAGAAATCACTAAGCTGACTGCTAACTACAAAGTGTCTAAACTCCAGTTTTCAGGAAGAGGAAATTAGCTCAAGTCTTTTTATGGAAACAAATCCTCAAAATCCTATACTTTTTAAATTACCAATCTTGTCTGTTTCCTTTATGATAGATACTTATAAATTCTGAAGTTGCCACGTTCTACTATCTAAATGTACAAATACATAGCTTTGGAAATAAATGCAACGAGTAGGAAATGTGATACAGGCAGCAAAGGTAAGAAGTGTTGGATCTTCAGCACTTGAAAACAAACCTACGCAAGGTGGTAGGGCCGAATGTCCAACCCAGTATGCAAACATCATACCAGTGTTAATACAAGGTGGAGATTAAGAGCTGCAGCTAGCAAAAAAGTTTTCCAAAGGAAACTGAATTTTTAACTGAAAGACCCCTTTCACAGAGACTTATTTTCCACAGAAGATGCAACGTCCTGCTGTTTGTGATGTCTCTGGAAAGGAGACTACTTCTCTGAGAAGTTTCCCTTGGAATCCCAGTTGGTGGGAGAGCCAATGGTCTCTGATGGAAGTTACCATTCAGCCCTGGTTACTAAACATTTAAAATTCACTTCTTTCAATTTCTAGTACTCTTGAGAGCAGCCTTAATACGAATGCCGGGATATGACAAATTCTACATCCTCATCTTGATGTTTCTGCTCTAGAAATCTGAGACTGCCTCTCCCTGAGATGACTATCCCAAATGAAAACTGATAACCTGAAAGAGGGTGAGAATATCAAGAGAATATCAAGACTCAGTTAGATCCACAGAACTCAGAATTTTTAATAGACAGGACAGACCTGTATCACAAACCTGTAAAGAGCTCTGCTTGTGAAAGCCCAAATGTATTGCAAGCAATGACAGGCTGCTGAAAACAGATCAACACATGGACATCAGGGTGAAAATTTTCAAAGTGATTCCTTACTTTTAATAATAAAAAAACCCTAAATAATTAAAAAAAAGCCTAAACACTTTGTGTGTGTGGATGGGTGCTGAAGGGGTGGAGGTTCAAATAGATGCGGGGCACTTGCAAGCAAATGAGAATTGTCTGCAAAGAGCCACTTCCTGCTGGTGACTAAGCCTTCACCCAAACAGTGAAGAGGAAGGGGCATAAGTAAAGCATTGCAAACGACCATCCCAATTGTATCAGAGTGGAGACAACTAGGACAAACAAACTCAGGAAGTGGCAGGGAGTTAGAAACCGAGAGGAAATCTATGGCACAGAGAGGAAAGTGAAGAGATTGCGCCGATCTGCGGAAAGGTCACCTCTGTGTCGCACTGTGCCAAGCTTTTTCAAAACAGCTTTATTTGGACTATAATACAAAACTGGCACACACAGCTGGCGACTGCTGCAGAGACTATTCAAATGTTAACATTCTCAATAATAAACAGCCAAAAAAAGTTCTATGTAAGCAAATTGGAACAAACAACTAATCTAAATCTGGTTGCTAAGAGACAGAGGATTTCAGCCAAAACCAGCCCCAAGCCTCAAGAATACTTTATTTTTGATCAAAAAAAGTACCTGTAGATGACGCCATGTTGGTGAAGAAACATGAGTGCTGATGTGACCTCTGCTGCATAAAAGCGGGATCGAGGTTCGTCAAATTTGCGTGAGCGCTGGATTTGAAACATTAGGTCTCCTCCATTTACATACTCCATGACGAAAAAGAGGCGGTCCTGAAATTAATTAAACAGTGCTATTTAGCTAATTTCTTTTACTCACACAAAGGACTGCTTGAAGCTACACTTCAGGCAACTGCAGCATTTGCGTCAAGAAATGAAAGAAACAAACGTTACAATTCTGAAAAAGGAAAAGCTGACAACCAAAATCCCCCAAACCTAAAGAACACAAGACACGAGTCTCAAAGTGAGAAATGAGAAAAAGGGAATAGAATCAAAATGTAGTAATAAGCAATACACATACAAATCTCCACACATCAAATACATATGGAATTACGACCAATTTTATACAATAATGGACATATTTAAACAATGCCATTTCTTTTAAAATTTAGCCATAACAACGAAGAGATAAAGCCAATTCTGTCAACCACTGAAGAGCTGCTGGGCAAATTTCAGGGTCCTTACTTCTTCCCTTTTCTCTTACCAGCTACTTTCTCTGCAAAGTATCTTTCCCAAATTATATGAAAACGAATTAGGATTGTTAAGCTATAGAAACCAGTGCTGACAATCTCAAACAGTTATATGTGACTCTCGTAAGACAATGAAATATAATTATATTATTAAAATATATATCAAGTTACTTTTATTTTCTTCTGATGCTTATCACTTCAAAGTTCAAGTTTTCAAGCCTTATTCCACGACGGAGAACTAGAAATGAACTTTACTTGAGAACAGCAACTGAGATTGTCAGGCAATCGGCCCATTTTGGCATGTTTAAAAAAAAATAAATCCAAAAGTTAAGCACTCGGTGAAATAGTCATAACTGAGAACACCAGTAAACTAAATGTGTGCTTAGCATCTTGAAACATTTATGATCTAAACTGACAATGCAGATGCAGGCGTAAGCGAAGAAATGACACACATCCACTTGATATCACTTAGATCCTATTTTTTGTTAATGATTCTTATAAATTTTCATAATTTTCCCTAATCAGTATTAACCCTTGGTTTGTAAGCCGACTTCCACATTCTTTATTTTCGTACTGTAAAATATCTACATCTATGCGCAAGAGTTTAGGCAGAGGTGGAGGTAATTCTCATGTGACATGGAGAACGGATCTGAGCACATGCTCCCCGCTCTGCATTAGCTCAAGTGACATAAATACGTGTCCTTCTCTGGTCCCACGATACACAGGTGCGTAAGCGTGGGACTTCACCAAAGGGACCCCCTCTCCAACTTTCAGGTCACACTGCAGTTTGTCTCTAGCTCGTGGTGTCTGGTGTGCTGGGTTGAAGAAAAGGAGAAAAGATACAGCATTGCTTTGGATGAGCAAATCCAACAGAAGATGGAAGTTAATTAACCTCCCACAAGTGAATCCAAGCCTGCAGATTACATAGTTTATATATATGAGTCCAGAAATTCATAAATGTTTGCTGTTTGCCTTTAATCATCTACGCTACGCTCAAAGCATAGCATTTAAAAATATCCTTAAAATTAAGCGTGTGCATTAATCCTTCTCATTAAGTGCCTAAATGTTATACTTATCGGGGATGTTTCCTGGAGGAGGCTAGAAATGTTTGGCTGACTTTTTGGTGATTACACAAAGAGGATGCAGAAAAAAACCTTGTGCCTTTCCTCTGTATCTCGGGAACACAGAAACTGCCAGACTGGATCAAATTCAGGATCCAGGTGGACTGGCATTCTTGGTAAAACACTGCTAACAACTTTGGTACATTTTCCAACATTTTTCTTACCATTCCCTAGTAAGGAAAACCTATTAAAGAATAGCATCAAAGCCTCTAGCTGTATCATACACTCAAAAGAGCACAGCTTTAGAGCCATGCCTTTGTTCTTTTTGCAATGCTCAGTACTGCTGATAAGAAGCAGCATTCAAATCATAGTGCAGATCTCCTGATACTAGTGTAGGCTTTAAATATCACCTCCTTTGCTTGTTTTAAGCAAAAATATGGGTCCTTGTGCTGCCTCTCTGGTTTCTCTCTGGAACCGATGAGAATTACAGCCTTCCTTTTAAAAGAAAATCTGATAGCTCTCAGATGGTCTTATGATTTCAGAAGCTAGAGCTTAGGATAACACCAAATGCAGTCAGCTTTGTGACAGTCAGTCAGAAGCATAGCTATACTGGCACTGTAATGTAACATCAGAGGATACAACATCCTCAAGAAGATGATGCAGGCATTGTCCTTCATTGTCCATCAAGTGTCACCGCACTAGAGACAGAGTACCTCTGAAGAGCAGTTTCGGTACGAGCATCCCTTTGCAACACGTTGCCTTAGATTATCTCACATGGATATAGTTCAGTGTTTCAAGCACAAAACCCATTTGGACTGCAGGCTGGGGAGCGTCTCTCTAACATTTGGCTCAAGTAAGTTCTCCTAACGCTTGCTGAAGTTGAAACTTCTTACATTACTATTTTAACCTTTCCAAAGTCAACAGTCTGGATGTGAGTGGGCACAATTAGGAAAAGGAAGCTGCAATTCACGTTCCCCTGAGCAGCCACAATCATTCCCAACATTGCTACCTTTTTTCTGCACCCGTATGACAACTATAAAATGATGTTGATGCAAAGTGATTGCGTTGTGTCTTACAACCGCAACTCCCAAATGGTGATCCTCAACCAGCCACTGAGCTGGGGGCTGCTGCTCCCAATCATGACACCACCACTCTTCCAGGTGACGGTGATGGTAAACACACACACACAAAAAAAAGACTGGCATACACAACTGTTTAGATCATGGCCATTTCCTAACATATCAGGATAAACATTGTATCATTTTTATATTAAATACCCTTTGTTTGATCCAAACAGAACCCCTGTTTTTTGCGACATTCACCAAATGCCTAATTGCCGATTCGAAATATCAGAAATGGTGTTTAGTTCAAACTTCAAGTTCTTTTATTTTGGTTCAGTCCTCTGTAGGACATTTCTAGTTTAGTCAACCAAAAATTTAACCTGGATTGTTTAGCAGAGTATCTTATCATTAGACAGCCTGGACAAAAGCTTTAGCAGCAGCTCCATTCCCAGAGCTGGAGAGTGCTAACTCTCCCATCCTCTTTTATACCTTCCCTATTATACACATCCCATTCTCAATGTGAAGGGGTATTTCTGGCAGATTCTGCAGCTTAGTTGACCACCTCTTCAAAAGTATACCTACTAAAACCAGAATTAACAGCTCAGTGATCAAAATTGCTCTGCTGTTGCATTTTTCTGATGTATGCTGATATTTCAAGTTACTTTTCCAGCTTTCCTGGGTGCACATTTCAGCTTCCTACTGAGAATTCACAGAAAAAAATTAGTTTGAATGTTTTGTTCCCTGTTTACAGTGAGTCTGGGAAAGGGTTCGATTTTGAGAGAAGAAAAATACTAATTCTCACCCACTCACATGAGATAAAACAATCTCACATGGGATAAAACAATAAGATGCATAACATGCACATGCGCAGCAAGACAGAGTTTCAGTATAAGAAGGTACCACCTTTTTTGATGAAATATACTCAGTCCCTATGAAAACTACTTTCTTAAAACTACTCTCTGGTCTTTTTTTGGTCAGGACAATGACATGATCAGCTGGGACTCAAATTTACATGAAAAGTGGATGCAAGAGACGAGAGACTATTTTATGAATATGAGCTGAGTGTGATAAATCCATTTTTCTCCTGATTGTCATAACCTCAACAACAACAGAGACTATTTTGATTTTTGCTACTGAAAGTTTTTTCCCTATCTTTCATCAAAACTTAATGATCAAAATATAGGTTCCTAACACTCTGACTATTTCCTTTCTATCATAATGTAGGCACACAGGCAGAGTGACCCTCTGTGACTTCAATGCAGACAGGAGTTAATCCTCAAACAGTAATTGTGAAATAACTGCATTATACCTGATTATATACATCTCGCTACATGTATCACCAGGATATATTCAAATATTGAAGTGAGAGAATATAAAGTGAACACCCTAAAGAATTATGCATTAAGGATCAACACAGTGTTTACTCAGTTAAAAATGAGATACAAGGTATGACTTTATCATTGATTGTGTTCCAAGTGAAAACTGAATGGGTTTGGTTTGGACTGCATTATTTTTGGACTCCGTTTTCATAACATTTGAGAAGCATGTTTTGATGAACAAAATAAATGTAAAACAGTCCTGGGAACTCTTCAATTATATAAACTAAAAAAAAAGGCAAAATCACAAAGACATTCTAGATTAATCCTCTCTTGGCATCTATAAAGCAAAAAAAAGTACTGCAGAGTAAGCTAATATGTTTTCTGAAGTAATTAGATTCTTTTACAGGGTTTATTTTAGCCCTTAATCATACCTGCTTTTCCTTGAATTACTCAAAAGGTATGGTTGAATGAGAATACTTAATAAATGGAAAGAAAAACAGTGCAGAGAGCTTGGGTAAGAGATTTTAAAAGCAAAGTGGACATGAAACAGGCTAGAAGTCAGGACAAAAAAAGTTCAGCTTCACTCTGTACTTCCATAGTATTTTCTGACTATGGCTTTAACTACTATACTGGAATGTGTAACTGCCTGTCTTAACATCTCTATTATTCCAGTCTCATTTCTTGATTTTCTTAATGGAGATACTCTCCTCCATGCTTTATGTTTTCAAAACTGGACTCTAAAAGCAACTTCTCTTCTAGTCTCTGTCCCTATCACTATCTGTAGAAGTACACTTCTCACTTAAACTAGAAATCTTGTTTCATCTTCTCTCTCATTCCACTCCTTTAATTGTGCCCTCATTTCATTTTCATCCTCCTTGACATCCAAAATAGCCACCCTTTAGCTCTGCAGTAAAATCTTCTAACTAATCCTTTACTCACTATTCTGATTATTACCATAACCTTCCCTCTGCAAAACCGCTCCCTGATTTCTAGTTTTATTTACATATGTTTTGTTAACATCAGCCTATATATGATGTGCACTCCCTACCAGATTATATGTGCTTGTTTTTAAATGTTATGAGTTCCATTGGATAGAGCTTCTACTTTTTGTTTATTTTGGAATGATTGTATGTTTTTAATTGGGAAAAGGGGGGTGATATCCAGAAATATCAATAGTAATAAACTCTCAGGATATAACAGACCCAATCCAGCTCCTTTTTGTGGAGGTGTGATTAATGACCAAGACCTTCCTGCTAGTCAAACCAGACAATCTTGCCAATCAGTTTTGATTTAACAGATGACACTACACAGTCTATTAGTTGTTTAGATGTGGAATAATACCATTGTTGAGGAACAAGCTTCTACGTAAACCCCTTATGAAAGCTGTATGGAAAGACTTTGATGTATTGTTTACATTAATTATTGTGTAGCCCTTAAAAGATTTTTTTTTTTAAAATCGTTATCAGTCATTAACCTGCCTGTCCTTTGTTTGTTTTCCAATTAAAATCTCATTAACATTAGATTGCAGCTTAAAGACAATCCATTGATAAACATAAGGCCAAGTACAATTACCACTGCAATCTGAAGAGTACAAACATCTTATTTTTCTTTCAGCTTAGTCCTACCAGCTGGGGGACCCAATATACAGTTCAGCACAGCCTCATTACTGAAATATTACAAAACAAAAATAAATCATGCAATCTGTCTCCCACTTTCAAATCTGAGATGTGCATCCACGCAACAAGCCTGAGAACAAATCTTTTCACTACTGGTTTTTTGTCTCCCAGTTCAACTCTTGCAACACTTAACATCAGAGAATTCAGGAAAGGCATCAAGATGGACTCCTCAAGTAAAATTCACAACTGATAAATCACACTAGCCTACTCCAACTACCATTTTTTCCTTCATTTATGCTTTCATACAATGGGCTGTGAATAAATTAAATGCTTCCTGTTTCTCACTAGTTCCCTAAACTAAGTTCTTTGTGTGAATATACTTTTTTCCTCCCAATTTCAGAGAGTCATATTTGAATTAGATCTCCAGAGGTTACGGAAAATACCAAGGAAACTGATGTTTATTAAATACGGGCAAATTTAAATACAAAATAGTTTGTATTCTACTAGAATACTATTACATAATGGAACATGTTTAGCCGCTAAACTCATTGCAAAACAGAAGTCAAAGATACAACTTTTATTGCACAAGGAGTCAGACATATCACAACATTGGTATGCTCTGTAAGATGATACTTTATTCATATCACGCATGTATGGAATTCTTTTCCAACTTGTACAAAACGGTGATTACTTAACTCTATTTAAACAGGATGCTCAAACAGTTTGTTTAAAATTACCTAAAACTACAGCAACTGTCCCACCCCTCAGAACTTGAATAAACATTTCCTGCTTCTGATGGAAAACGCGCAGGCACACTGTACACAAAACTATATGCAAACCTTCAAAACCCTGAGCAGAAGACTAAGTAGGGTGGCAGATTCCTCTTCCACAATCCCAGCATTAGGAGGGACAAATTTGAAAAACAGAGAAAAATCAGGTACAACACTAAAGAAACAACAAAAAGCTCTCTCTTGCTCATTTGATTCCTTTTTGGAGTTTACAGTAGCAATCTTCAACAGGACACCACGACATGTTATCTGTCTCTGATTTCAGTGTTTATATTCAGGGTTAATTGTGGTTTTTTTCTTGTTTTGTACCGATGCTTTAATGGAGTTCCAAATAAGAAGGGAACAATTTCTATGAATCCCATATTTCTTGGAATAAATGCCCTGTACATAGGAACTGCTATCTTAAATTTCACACGGGGTATTTGCATGTTCCACTTAACAAAAAATGCATGCATTCAGAATTTGTATTAAAAGATTTTTTTGTCAACCTGACACTTCAAATTTCTCTCAAACTGGTGAGTACTATTATAGTTAGGGACTTACTGCTCAGTTTTACTCAGCTTTGCCCAGTATTCAATTTTGAATCAATTTTTTTGCCCTTGAAAGAAAGAATGACCTCTGATAGCCGTCTATGAAGGTGTGACTGGATGGATAGATGAGGGGAGAGCGGTAGATGTGGTCTACCTTGGCTTCAGCAAGGCGTTCGACACGGTCTCCCACAGCATCCTCATAGGGAAGCTTAGGAAGAGTGGGTTAGACGAATGGACAGTAAGGTGGATAGAAAACTGTCTGCAAGACAGAGCTCAGAGGGTCGTGGTTAGGGGCACAGAGTCCAGTTGGAGATCAGTGACGAGTGGTGTTCCCCAGGGGTCAGTACTGGGCCCAGTCCTCTTCAATATAGTCATCAACGACTTGGATGAGGGGACAGAGAGCACCCTCAGCAAGTTTGCTGATGACACAAAGCTGGGGGGGGTGGCTGACACACCAGAAGGCTGTGCCGCCATACAGAGAGACCTGGACAGGCTGGAGAGTTGGGCGGAGAGAAACCTTATGAAATTCAATAAGGGCAAGTGTAGGGTGCTGCACCTGGGGAGGAATAACCCCATGCACCAGTACAGGTTGGGGGCTGACCTGCTGGAGAGCAGCTCGGTGGAAAGAGACCTGGGAGTCCTGGTGGACAACAGGATGACCATGAGCCAGCAATGTGCCCTTGTGGCCAAGAAGGCCAATGGCATCCTGGGGTGCATCAAGAAGAGTGTGGCCAGCAGGTCGAGGGAGGTCATCCTCCCCCTCTACTCTGCCTTGGTGAGGCCACACCTGGAGTACTGTGTCCAGTTCTGGGCTCCCCAGCTCAAGAAGGACAGGGAACTGCTGGAGAGGGTGCAGCATAGGGCTACTAAGATGATTAGGGGACTGGAACACCTCTCTTATGAGGAAAGGCTGAGGGAATTGGGTCTGTTTAGTCTGGAAAAGAGACGGCTGAGGGTTGACCTTATTAATGCTTACAAATACTTAAAGGGTGGGTGTCAGGAGGATGGGGCCAGGCTCTTTTCAATGGTGCCCGGCAACAGGACAAGAGGTAATGGGTACAAACTTGAGCATAGGAAGTTCCATCTCAACATGAGGAGGAACTTCTTTACTTTGAGGGTGGCAGAGCACTGGAACAGGCTGCCCAGAGAGGTGGTGGAGTCTCCATCTCTGGAGACATTCAAAACCCGCCTGGACGCGTTCCTGTGCAATCTGCTCTAAGGTGACCCTGCTCTGGCAGGGGGGTTGGACTAGATGATCTCCGGAGGTCCCTTCCAACCCTATGATTCTATGATTCTATGAAAGTTAAAACATAGACCGGAGAGAGTCAGAGAACCACACAAAATTGGATAAAGAAGTCTTGCAAGGTCATCTAGCTTATCCCACAGCTAACAGGCAGGATCAGCTGTATCTAAGCCAAGGGGAACTAACCTTTTCAGTGCTGCAAGACAGTCTCCCCGCACTGTGAGCCAGCGATCTAACTGGGAACCTGAACAGCCCCGCTGAGTTTGGCCCACAAAGACCTAGGAAGCAGAAGTCTTTGCTACTCTGGTGTGCTGGAGGGCAAGTGGGTTTGTCTGCACTCCACTGCAGGGGGGGGTCTCCTGCTGCAGAAATGTGCCAGAAACGCTCCGATCCCTTCTCAGTCGACTTAGTGAATAGTATTCCTTGAACATATTCTGCCTCGCAGGCCAGAAGGTTGCATCAGTTCCTGAAATTAATCCAATCAGCTCTTAAAAATCACTACTGATAAGCATTCCTTGACCTGCACTGGCAGTCTATTTCAGAACCTATAGAAAATACCACTGGAAACTCTTTTCACTGCTGCGAATAATTTGCATTATTTCTTGTGCTTAACCTACTCAAATTATCAGTTCCTAGCTGTGCTGGAAGTTATATACTACCCCCAGAGAAACACTTCAGTGCTTTCCACCTTTGTTTCTCACACAAAGAACTAATTATTGAATTTTCTTGGTTTTACAAAACTGACCACTAAATATTTCTATTCTATTTGTAGAGACTCCAGACATTATGCCAATTGAGAGCCTGTGGCATAAAAAATACCTTTAAAGTCTTGAAAATGGTTTTAAGAATAGCTGGCCCTCCTTGAGACTCTGGAATAATTCTGAAGAAACCCTCTCTACCCTATCCTACCATATCATGTGAAGGGCCAGAAAAAAGCTACAAATCGAATACAATTAGTTTCCAAACAGTGCTTTCAGAATCAGTACAGAGGTCCTCAAAACCTTTACACTGTATTACTGTAAAGACTTGCATTGTATCATTTACTCATCCATAATGTGAGGCACTGGAAAAGGGTTTTTAAGCAAGATGCTTGTCTGAGATTTCTAATCTTCATAAAGCAGACCTGGTATGTCGCTTTTGTCATGCGAGATTTATGTTGCCTCCCTGTGGAGTATCAATTGATACTGTAACAGAATGGGGTTTTTAACATGTTTTTCATGCCCCTAACGCATCCTATAGCATTGTTCAACAAGGAAAATACAGCCGCTGTATGTACATTGAGATAAACTGGCCGGCTGGGGGTGGGGGACTTACTATGTGCCAGCAGTAGGTCACAGAACTATGGAAATTACAACTTAGGATTCAAAGCAGGAAACATTAGCCAGGACCTTGTGGACATCACCTGTTCGTTTCAAAAAATGTCAAGGGATGATTAACTTTTACCTAGACCGGCATTCAAGAAGGAAGTCTTGTTTTATGATTTTTCCAAAGAAAGGTTCAATAACGCTCTAAAGCTGTCCAAAATGAAGAGAAGCCAGCCTGTCCCAAATCCGTAGAGAGTAAAAAGATGGTCATCGCCTTAGCACTAATACTTCTAGAAAAGTTTAGTTGATTGTTTCAATTGTTCAAAGAATCTAATTTCACATTACTGTGGCCAGCAAAATCCGCTGACTTTAACATCACTTTTGAAATGTACAGGTCTTCATCTGTACCATAAATTTTGGAATATGTTAAAGTATGGATGTGAATAAAATCTATACCCTAGAATCTGAAACTAAGAGTCATATCACATCAGAATAACAGATGAAGGTTATGTCCCATATACAGAGCTTTTTCCTGTGTAATTTACAAATACCTGATGTTTGAATACAGTCTTCCTACTGTTTTTTCAGATAATGAATTCTGTCAAATTACTATCTGGACCAAATTAACAATGCACTGGATTAGTTGGTGTATCAGGCTCATACTAGGGCAAGTAAAAAGAAACTATGGTTCAAAATTTCATTAATCCTGTTTTTAAAAAAAGATAAAATTTAGACTAATTCAATGTAGCACAGAAACAGCAGGCGGAGAGTTGTCAGCCTGCTCTCCATAGCGCTGTCATTTTACTTACTGAGAATATGTCAGAAAATTCTAGCTCTACTTGAGTTTCTTGAATGGACAAACATTTCATATTAAGATCCTACAATATTATCATGCGAGAGCAAACATTTTCAGTTTTTTTTTTTTAGTTTCTTCCCACTTTGAAAAAGAATTACACTTTTGTTTTTTGTTCTTGTCAGTCACTAATGGGAATTATGCCTTCTGCCTACGTGAATGTTTTCTGTGACACCTGTAATACGGTATCTGATGTTCTGACACAGTATCTACAGGGTTTAGCAGTAAGACTCTTTAGCTCAGATGGGGTTTAGATCAAGATTAAATTTTTAATGCTGTAATATGTGGAATTTGTTAGCTGAAGGTCTGCGATGAAGATGCAGAACTAATTATATGCATTGCCATTTCACCAGCTTGATCCCCTACCATCTAACCTTAGAAACTAACTGAAACAAAAAGACTTCTAACTTTGGGAAAATCTTTAACCCCAGATTATCCTGGAGAGAAATGTGTTCTGTTGTCACTGGATTTTTCTGGGAGCTGGTGCAAATCTTTCAGTCTGCCCCAAGCTACAGTGTTGGCAGCCACGAGCTCCACAGTGATCTCAGGGGAGGACTGCCTTTCCCTGGGAGAAGGAACCCTGATCCCTGCCTGCTCCCTGAAAGGCCAAGCAAGCCCTGAGAGCAGGGACCCCAGAAGTGTGCCAACTGCTGTAATACACTCGTTGTGCCCTTCCTCTCATACAAGGGAGAAACACAACTGGAATCCTCTGCAGAAATGGCGTGTTTTGTAGTTCTAGTCACTTCAAAAGGGGTATCAAGTAGGAAAAGCTTCTCAGGCCATTTCCCTAATACCTTCATTTGATGACAGATAAGCTGTGAAAAGCGCCTTTTATGAAATTCTTTGATCTCATCTTCTTTCGGTGGTGTTTGGAAAAAGAACTGTTCTGGTGAGATAATTTTGAAGACCTCTCATTTAATGGCCTGATGCACATGGCAGAAAAACTATATCAAGCCTGCAAAACGTCATTATGCAGAAAACGTTACAATGTGCAGGCAGCTATTAATATTCCTTTGTTCTTATAGGAAAAATATAAACAGTGTCTTCCCATTAGAACTAACTATATAGTTTCTGAAGGCACTTCAGAACTTCTAAAAACTACTTTTAACCTGTTTATACCCTACCAAGGGGCTTAGACAGAGATGGCACATGTCCTAGGAGTCTCCTCAGCCCCTAGGCTGATTCTGGAACCTTTCTTGTCCTTGTAATTCCTGTTTTACTATGCTGTCTGGGCATCTAGTTTATGTCTTCGAGCACACAGGGAAATGCATCAGATGCTACGCAACTAATAGAGAACACTCTGGGGAATGCAGCCAATTGGCCAAGCAGCAGTTGTATCGGAAGGAAAAGGAACCCAGTTAAAGAAAATAACAAAAATGATGGGACAAAATACTCATCCGACAACCATTTTCTGAGAAATTACCTATTGCTGAAAAAAACAACTAGGAGTAATTAGCTGAGTGGGCAAGTCTTTATATCACAGTCATGACATACTGCAACAGTGCTTTTTGTTTCTAGGGGTGTAAACAACTGACCAAAAGGCAGAAGTTGTCTTCTCAGATCTATGAAACCATCAGTCATGATCCAGGAGGAAACGACAATGTCTTTACCAATGAGTCACTTGTATAAAAACTACCCAGACAAAGAAGTCTGCTGAGATATGATTTCCAGTCACATACATCAGGACCAGGCATACTGAATCAAAATGGGCACTACAGCAGGAATACATAAGCATATTATGTATTTAAATTTCACTGTTTACATTTTCAGAATTAGAATTTCACTTAGAAAAATCACCAAAAAGCTAAAATCTTTGTAAGAAAAGAAAGCACAGATGCATAGAGCTTTCCTCTCTCCCCATGCAACAACAAATTTTTGCCATTGCACCAGCCTGTGAAAGGAGAGTTGTCCTGCATTACAGAATTTGGCACTGGAAAAACCTGCCCCTTCTTCCAGCTCAAAATTGTACTTGCCCATGAACAGAGTAGTACACACTGAAGAAGGAAAGAAGGCAATGCAGAAGGGTACAAAAAGTCACTTGATATGTTGCATTGTAAGTTAAATTGGCTAATAGCAGCTTGACATGAACATTAGTGCACCTATTAAGAAAGAAGTAAACCAGAATTCTCCAAAAGTTTTCAAACCTTTTTCCGTGTAGTGTGGGAATGAACTTTGGAAAACTGTGCTGCAGAAGGGCCAGCTTCTATACATACTGTCTAGATATTCCATTTATGATGCTCTATGTGTTACAGAAACATTTGCTACCAGGTAATCTTTACTGCTTTTAAATTGTTATTTTTCCATAAGCAAAAAAAGAGGGTGGGTGAAAAGACTGGTACTTCCCTTGCAGCTAATTTTTTTTCTGAAGAGGAATCACCAAATGAAACTCAGGAGCAGTATGAGCATTAAATAGAGGGCTTTTACCAGTTCGCCAGTACAAAATTCTTATTCTTTGGAGCCGACAATTTTCCAGTCTCTAGCTGGCTATCATCTCCCTTACATTCATCAATAAGTCATTCACAATTAATGTTCCCATCAGAGCACTCCTTTGCATGTCTTCATACTTCCTCACCCTTATAACCAACTCAATCATTTTGCACTGAGGAAAAGTGTAAGATTATTCACCGACACACAGTATTTTGTATTCAGCAATGTTACACAAGTCAGAGCACAATAAACCATTCTCCAGCATTGTTTTAGGACTTGATTTTCTAACTTTTGTTCATTAGACCAGGCCACTGACTCCTACAGGACATTCTGTGAGATTAAATGGTAAGGAATTGGCTCATTTACACTTTTAGAAAGTTTGCGGTGGTGAAGGACAGGGAATCCTGTGCTCCATTCAAAGGAGGAGATGAATGAAGTCTTTGGCAACATAAAGAAATTCGCTACCAGAAAGAAACAGCTCTTCTCTATTATGTGAAGCGTTTCAGTAATGTTCCCACGTACTTAAAAACAAAGGTCAGCCAGTGACAACAGTTGGTTCTAGCTTGACAACACAGCAAGAAACTTCTACTGCACTGTGACCATCCAGATGGAAAATTTATATGAGATACTGTCATATCAGTTCACAAACTATGCCCTGGATGCCAGAAATAACTTAAAGTCTACAGTTTACTTGAACACGATGTTCTGAATAGTAAAAAATAGTTGCATTTGTACTAACAAAACTTTGCCGAGGATTTCAAGTTCCTTAAAATGAGATATTCGCTTGAGTAACTGTGTCTCCACTCACAGGAAAGAAAAACAGCATAGTATTATTTTGCAGTCCTTACCAAAGAGACTTTCTTTTGGGGAACTTGGCTGAGCCATAACAAAATAGTTACAACAGCAAAAAATAGATGTGTTGTTGCTCTAAAGTAAGTTAAGAAATGTTTCCATTCAGAAATATCTAATTCCAGCTTTTTCTTCAAGACCCCTCTTTTCTTACAGGTATTAATTCATAGTAGTCTAACAGTGACAGGCACATTAACATGCTCATTTCCTCAAATTCAAGCTCAGTCCCTCAGATTGTATATATACAAAAAGTATGCTGAGCTCAAATGTATACTATTATTAGTTGTAATAAAATACCATAACAAGACGCAATGACAGACCAACTTTCCACTGATACTGTACTTAGTAATGCAGACTGAAAGCTCCTCTGCTGTGGGACTCAGTACGTGCCAGGAAGGGGTAGAGTTAGGATGTACAGGGAGAAACAGTGAGACAACTACTCAAAGCTACACTAGGAAAAGTGCTTGGAGGGCATCTGCTGCCTAACCCGAGCGAGTCACGGCCTTTGCTGAGTGCTGGAGCTGCTGCTAGAGCCTCAGGAACCACCTCACTTTGCTCAACTTCAGGGATTGCACATTATGCCTCCCTTTTTAAAGGTGCCCAGCCTATTTCCCTTTGAGCAAGCTTCATCACACTGACTGGAGCAATGAGAGAGATGCTTATCTATGTATTGGGAGGTGCATCCTCCGTTCAGAGAGGACAACACAAATTATCAGTGAATCAGGCTATTTGGGAAGAGAGAGACTAAAAGACGTGTTGCTAACTTTGTGCCTGGTGCAAGGCCAAACACAAAATTGTGTCCTCTCTTCAACGCCTCTTACACTACCTTTCTTACTCCTAGGCTGCCCTAGGTAACAGTTAACATAACAGTTTCATTAGATAGTGATAATATAGAACTTTCTCAAAACCGTCAGTGCTTTTCCTGAAGTCTCTTTCTGGAAGCATAACACCAAAATTCCCTTGTCATGGGGAGGTGGAGGTCAGTATGAAGAGCAGCTTACAGGCAGAGCTTCCACCCTGGGTAAATGTTCTGAGCAAATCCCTGGGCAGCCTCTGTTGCTAAGCAGAAACCAGATAACCTGCTCTGCTAGAGAGCAGCTGTCAGAGAGGGAAACTTAACCTTCATATGCTCACTCTTGTGTCTCTTGTACACACCACTATTCTACCCACAAACTCAGTGTTTCATGCTTTGATTTGCTCTCATGCAGAAAAAAAACCCACAACAAACCCACAACAAAAAGGGAGAATGGAATTATAACTATAAATAAAGACTAAAAAAGTTAACATTTAACACAATTAATACAAATTCAAATAACTATGTCTACTTCAAAATAACTAATGTATGCACAGATTCTCCTATTCAGCAAATGGTAAGAGGTAAGCATATATAGAGGGCTATCACATGAACTGATACAGAGAAATGAGGACCGTGACAGACTATCTCACGAAAGGACTTTCTGCCGAGCTGAGCACTGTCACTCTCTGTAGCCTCAAATTTAGCATTTAACCCTCTCTGTAGGTACAAAATTGTTAGAGAAAGTCAAGGCCCTGAGGGCACTTACAGGCCCCCATGTCCCTGCTCAGCCTCCCGTAGGGAGGGACAAACCATGGGAGCCCTGTCTCAGTCCAGCCCAGGGCTGTAGGTGTGCTCCTCTGGCCCTGGCTCCCAGATGGACCCTGGACTGGTTCATTCCCTCACCACGCTGGGGGCTGTTGATGGATGCCCTTACCAGCACCTAGCTCTGCTCATCGCATTCAGATCCCACGGGTCTGTGCCGATTGTGAGGGTGGCCTACGGTGGGTCACTCTCAGTGCCTGGTGCTCAGGCTGGCCCTTACCCTCGCTGACAAGACGGTATGTATCTACTTCCAATGGTATGAGCAAATTTGAACAAATGGTGATTACATCTATATCCCCAAAGAAAAGCAATTAATATTTGCTCCAATGTGATCCCCTGGAATTTCAGGTACAGGGAGATTTCCTGTTTGAAGCACAGGTTGACCCCTGCATGACTTAATCACCAGACAAGCTGCTTACGGGAATGAAAGTGGAGGGAGAGTTGCCTTGGCTTATTATGGAGATGGCAAGGGCCTTAACAGGTTACAGATTAAGACTTTGCTCTGGATTGAGTAAAACTAAACTCACTCTAAGACTCGGTAAAATGTCAGTGGGTTTTAAAACTGGATCAGCAAGTTTCCCCTGAAGCAACAAGCAGGGACACACACATTAAGTGATGCCATGAGGACATTACCAACAGTCACTGACCTCTGACTTGGGCGAAGCTTTTGTGAGATCAGATTTGCACCTGCTGCTTGGAGTAGCATACGTATGGAGGATTCAGGTTGCATATATTCACTGGGCATCTTCAGTGCATACTGTGGCATGGCTAATTTAAAACACTAGTCCTGTAAACACATGCTTGTATGTGGAAATAACTGCACATTTTGAACATACATTTATTTTTTTAATGAGGTCTCTAAATTAAGTTTGTCTGCTAGCTGCTCAATGAATGTCTGTCTTCCCATGGAGGGAAAGTGTTTTCATACACAGCAAACGCAGACTTCAACTTATCTACTGTGTCTATAGTCTTTTTAAATTATCTAGAAATCTGCTTCTTTGATTTGTTCTTTAGCTGGTTAAAGGTTAAAAAACTTTAAAGAAAACAGCATTTATTGCAACATCAAAGATGATTACAGAATAGCCTGGCAGTTTACTTCTCTGCAGAATGCCCATAAAAAAGAAAGATGTGTGTATCAGGAATCTGCAGAATGTGTTGCACTGTAAGATAAACTGAAAAAGGAATACATATGTGCACGAATACAGTAACGTTCTTATTTTGACAGTTACTGAAATAGCTTAAGTGGTACCACTTTTTTGTAAATCTAGATGGAAAGATGTTTCTGAAAAATACTTAAAGATATGACAGAAGGGATCCAGGTCAGAAAAGTTTAATTCCAGGTTAAACAGAAAATGTAACATACTTCAAAGCACAAGAGAGTGATGTTACAAGGTGGAAACATTCAATTTACACTCGATTCTTGGTATTTTTACTGCCACAAAATTTTCAGGCATCTGGTGCCATTATAAGCAGATAATGCTAACAAAAAGATGGAATGAATTAACCTCAGAAACAAAGACCTGGCCCATGGTTCGTGAAGTTTACAAACATACCTTGCTCAAAAATGTCAATAAATCTTTGAATTAAAATCCCTTCAATACTACTTTTTATTTATTCATCCTGAAGAAATCAAGGGCTACTGTAAATTCAAGTTCACACTAACTCCCATTTGTAAGAACATGTGTGCAGGACTCCTAGAGCCGAAAGTGACTGAACTGACTAAAATCTGCGGGCTGAGTAAGAATACAAGTGAGATTAACATCATCATGAAGATGGTGGATAAGCTGAATGTGGAACTGCTGTACACCCAGTCCTGCAATACTAGAACTGGGACACTGGTGAAAGTAGCAAAACAGGTAAAAAACCCATGTGTTTCTTCACACAGTGATTAGTGAACTTCAGGAATTCGCTGCTGTAGCTGTGGAGGCAGACTGTAGCAGCAGCTTCAAATAGGGATTAGAGACGTTCATGGACAATAGGTTCATAAGCAGACAGTAAAAGGAACAAGGCAGAAAAGTCCCTTTTAACATCCATCTATAATTCTGGATGCTGCTGAAGTATGAAGGGAATAGGCTGCAGAAAGTGGCACCTACATGCCCTCTCTAAATAGCCTCTTTATTGCGCAGTGTCAGTAGCAACAAAATGGATGAGACAGACCACTGATCTTACCTGGCAGGACAGTTCTTGTTTTCGTACATTACAAAAAAACTTACAAGATATCTATACATATATAAAGACATACACAAAGTGGATTTTTTTTTAAAGATCATTATCCTAGTGAAGGTGGCAATTTATCTGAAGAATAACTCCATTATTATAGCAATTATTTTAAAAGAACAATGAAGGAGGTGATATAGGCATCATCAGGACAGACTGAAATTATGATTGCAGCAGCTTGAAAGAAGAATGATAGCATACAATATAAAGGTCATGTTTAGTTTCACTTTATTTTGGAAAAAAGACTTCAGATTACCTTGTTTCAGGCTTTAAGTTCATAATTGGCTCTAAAAAGTTTTAATTTATGAACTAACATTAATGTATGAAAAAATATTTAAACAAAAATGTTTGGAAAAAAAACCCAGAATGAACAGGGGTCACATAACTCTTGTATACCAAGTCTTTCTACCCTGGAAAAGAATTTCAAAGCCTTTTCCTCTGCATCTATCAATGAATTGTGACATCTGCTCATGTGCAACAATGCAGATCAAATGTAAAAACATAGTCAAAAAATTCCATTGATCAATCACAAGCTTTCATTAGAAACCTGTACTTTCAAGAATGTAGGGTATTAAAAAAATAATAATCTCCTTTAGAATATCATGTTCTGCATGAAGCTCATTATGGTTCCAAGCCTGCAGTCACATAGATCTAAAGACTCTGCAGTGACTGAAAGGGCAATTTGAAGATTTGACTGCCGAATGAGACCTAATTTTTTTTACTGTCTTTTACCTGTATGTGTGTTCTGATCACACTGAAATACTACAAAGAAAGCCAGAGATGTATACCTACCTAAACAGATTGTTTTCAATCTGCATATTAACTACACAAAAGAAAACCCAAATAAAACCCCTTAAGTCTTTCAAAGTACGGGTGTTTATGTCCAGAGGATTTTTACATAGATTCATACGATATATTGGAACATTATGGTTGTATGAGATTATCCTCCTAAGAGAATACTTGAAACTGAAAATGATAATATAAAGTAATTTCACAACAAAACATAATCACCTTTGTTTCTGAAATATTTTTCAAAATATATGCATTCTGCTTTTGTGACATGGGATCACTTTTAGTTTCAATTATTGCACATTGGAAAAAATATAAACTTGACACTGACTCACAGAGCTTCAAATGCCTCTTAGAAAAAAAAATGTTTCCATTCCCCCATCAGGTGGGCTTTTTTTTTTTCATTTTAACCTAGAAACATGTTTTGATTGGCTGCAATGTCTGCAGTGAGCAAGAATAAAACAATAAAATTATTTCAGCTGCTGTAGTTCAGGAAGTAAAACAAAAACACGATGCCAGAGCAAGAAAGAAAACTCCTAGTTTTCTGTCTCCTTTTTCTCTTTCTATATTTCTTATCCTGCTGCTAAAGTAATCACGTTGCCAGAAACAGACCTTCATCAGTATTTAACAGATTATTTTTTAGGATGATATTGCTTTGGTAGCTTCAAAGTGCTTTCTGGTCATATCATTCGGATCAAGTTCTTGCAAGCGTGAAGCACTTAGCGATGTGCACTTTCGGAGGGTATGTGCAGTGCTTTACATGTTGCACTAGTGTTGAAATTCTACAGAATACGAAGAGATTTTAAAAGTACTTAAACAGCACAGCAGAAGCAAAGATCTTCAGTCTGGCAAGTTCAATCTTAAGACATTTTTTGAAGCAAAACTGCAATAAGAATGAGGAAGGCCCCTCTGCCCAAGGCAGGAAACAATTCCTTTACTTGGGTATCTTTTAAAGCACCACTTTAATGTATTGCCTAGCTAGCATTTTAACACCACAAGCAATTTACTACTACTATGGAAACTTTTTAGTCTTTTCACCTTACAAGTCCTTTTTGGTTTTGAAATCAGTGCAGCACTGGGGTTAATTTCCACTTCAGTGCAAGTTACTGAGGCATCAGAGCTAGCATAATCATCAGCTTCTTTTGCACTTCTTATATTATCCTTATTTATAAGACAACAGTCTTGTTCCTACCAAGATAGCAGTGACAAAACAATTGCTTTTACTAAACATTTTGAATTTTAAATTCCGCAAACTCCACATCCATAAACCAGGAAAAATGCGAAGTAATATATTTTGACCCAATGTCAACAATATAATGCTCCATAGCCGACTGAAAGCAGACGCCCTTCTCCTCCAGCCACCAAACTTTAGTTAAATCCACCCCGCCAGAAAAAGAGTCTAAGCATAATATCAAAGGTTTCCCCATGATCCCTAAAGGCAGTCTGGCAACAATCAGTAAGGGTCCATTCACCACCTGATGATTGCAGGAGCGTGTTATACTTCATCCTACTCCTTCTAAGGCCTCAAGTCAGCCCCTTCACAGTGAGCAAAACAGGGATCTCAGACCTCCCTGGGTCTATTACATGAGATTTTACTATAGCATGGAAATAAAAGCAAACTCAGGAAGATGCCATTCAGGCTTACTGTTATTAAATGATGAAAAAAAATTCCCTTAATTTTAATTATACAGAAACTAGGTAATATTACGGATAAAATACAGTAAAACAAGTTGGACCTGGTTTAAATATTCTGCCCTTCATATTCGCTAAATTCTGTGTTAGCCTGCACAGCAAGCCTTACCACCTTTTTCCCTGGTGAGGCTTAAAAGTTAGCCCTTTCACCTTACCTAAATGCAGTGTTGTTCTATTGAAAAAAATATATAACATCCTGGACAGTGAACTGGTTGCTTCCAAGTGTTTCTTTCCATCACCACACAACGAGTTGCTGGACCTTTGCCAAAGCGATCTTGGCTTATGGAGGCACAAGGCATTTATCCTTCGGAAAGGGGTGGCCATGGAAGTGTCCTGAGTTGCACTGTGCTCTCTGCAGCTTGTGTAGTGTTCCAGTGCTGGTTTATTTATGTCTTACCAGAGTAGAAAACATGTAAGTTTAAGTAAATTGAGGTCACAAGATGTAGTAAGCTTCTACAAATCTAACTCCAGCATGGTATTAAGATCTTGGCAAGCTTTTGGTAATATGATCTCACAGAAAAAAATAACCTATTCACTAGTAAAAGCAAGTCAAAACTCACTTGAATCGATGGATCTCTGACTACTTAGACTAGCCATGAAGTTGATGTACTGTGTTTAACAGTACTGGACACTAACGAAGTAAACTGCTATAGTACTGGTACTAGATACTATTGTCTACGGACAAACATTAAGTTCAGTAGGAAAAAAATACTGACTCAAGACTTTATACAACACACAAATTGAAACTTCTTTTGAAGTTCAATAATTTTTTTTTTCTGTTTTGACTACTGGTTGCAATCTTATTAGTCTGATGAGGACTGGAAGTAAAACTGTTAGACAGGATAGAAAACACTTTTTCTACCCCAACTAGACAGTGGAAATACTATGACACGATTCGTACTTGGGATGCAGAAGAAGAAAATTTCTCATCTACACTAAATCAATCACTCCTCATTTGTAACCTGTTTAAAACTTCACAAAGCTCTAAAAGTCTTTCACTCTCACTGAATCCAAAAGAGAAAGAAAACCTTTGCTCAAAACACATTAAATAAAATCACAAAAAAAAAGCGAATTATGTAAAACCTAGTAAGATCAGAAACAATAACCTTCTTTCAGTAGGTTCCACAAATCACATATCTGGGGGTCCAAGCCCTAAGTGACACACGCTCCTGAGCAGTTCTCATTAAAGCATCAGCTGCTCTGCACCGTCCTGGTGAGGTGGATCAACATTTCTTCCATAAGGAAAATCAGGGAAGTTGTTTTCTTAACAAATTATGTCATTCATTCCTACTGCAGTCTATCTCACAGATGAGAGACAGAGGAGCTTGCTATTTGATTTCCACTGGGATTAGTTCTCCTGCAGTCAGCACATGAATAAGAAATAGTTGGACTATATTTCAATATTTCTAGCTCATGCTACGCATAGCATTCTGACAATTGGAAACTATTAAGTTAGTAGCTTCTATTTATGAACAGGCGTCCAGCACTTAACTGAACTGACTATAAATCAAGTGTGATTTTGGGTGTAAAATGGAGAAGAGAGATGTGTTTTTCTTTAAATTTTGCTTGTGAAGCCATCCTCTTTTATTCCTGGAAGGTGTTCATTACACAGTCTTTGCGGGACTATATCACTTGCTGTACTGGCTCTCTTCTGCAGAGTTTAGATAATTTTTGTGAACTATTTAATTCTGAGATAATACATCATGGCAAACTTTTTTTTTTTTTTTTACTATTCCTTTATTACTGAGTTTCAAAGTTCTGGTCTTCCTAGATTTACTTCTCTTTTCCCATTCATGGAATATTAGTGGATGAGGGAAAGGTTGTGGATGTTGTTTACCTAGACTTTAGTAAAGCCTTTGACACCGTTTCCCGCAGCATCCTCCTGGAGAAACTGGCTGCTCATAGCTTGGACACGCATAAACTTCGCTGGGTGAAAAACTGGCTGGCTGGCTCGGCCCAAAGGGTGGTGGTGAATGGAGTTAACTCCAGCTAGTGGCCAGTCACAAGCGGTGTTCCCCAGAGCTCAGTATCGGGGCCTGTTCTGTTTAAAATCTTTATTAATGACGTGGACAAGGGGATCAAGTGCACTCTCAGTNTTGAGGGTAGGAAGGCTCTACGGAGGGATCTGGACAGGCTGGATTGATTGGCGGGTCCTGCACTTGGGTCACAACAACCCCATGCACCACTACAGGCTGGGGGAAGAATGGCTGGAAAGCTGCCTGGCGGAAAAGGACTTGGGGGTGTTGGTCGACTGCTGCCTGAATATGAGCCAGCAGTGTGCCCAGGTGGCCAAGAAGTCCAATAGCATCCTGGCCTGTAGCAGAAGTAGTGTGGCCAGCAGGACTAGGGAAGTGACTGTCTCCCTGTACTCGGCACTGGTGAGGCCCCACCTCAAGTACTGTATCCAGTTTTGGGCCCCTCACTACAAGACAGATATTGCGGTGCTGGAGCGTGTCCAGAGAAGGGCAAGGAAGCTGGTGAGGGGTCCAGAGCACAAGACTTATGAGGAGCAGTTGAAGGAACTGGGTCTGTTTAGCCTGGAGAAAGGGAGGCTGAGACCTTATTGCTCTCTACAACCACCTGAAAGGAGGCTGCAGCGAGGTGGGGGTTGGTGTCTTTTCCCAAGTAATAGGTGATACTGGCCTAGGAAATGACCTCAAGTTGCACCAGGGTAGGTTTAGATTGGATATTAGGAAAAATTTCTTCACTGAAAGGGTTATCAAACATCGGAACAGGCTGCCCAGGGAAGTGGTTGAGTCGACAGTTTTAAATACCTCCCTGGAGGTATTTAAAGACCCGTAGATGTGGCACTTAGGGACATAGTTTAGTGGTGGACCTGGCAGTGCTAGGTTAATGGTTGGACTCAACTATCTTAAAGTTCTTTTCCAACCATAACGATTCTATGATTCTATTCTGGGGAATGGCTAAAAAATAACATCAACTCTTTTACCATCCATATATTTTATCACCGAGCGCAGCAGGATGGTGTTAAGTATTGCTGGATTTGCAACACCTAGCATTGCTTTGTTTGGACAACTGACTTGAAATAATGTCATGATGCAATATTAATCTGTTGAAACCTTCTGTAGAAAATGACTGTCAGTTTTTTTAAAATAATACATAAATTTCTGTCTCACACTGGATTTAGACACTGGAATTTTCATAAACAACTTTTCAACAACTTTCCTATTTGTTTATCTGTCTTTTAGGAACTTGGCTTTAGGTAACCAAGTTTTCAAAATCTTCAACCACAGTTCATACGCAGTTCCAGAAATGCTTTAAGAAAAACAGAGCAGCCACAATCAAACACAGTGCTTTCAAAGTTAACTTATTGTTGGACAGGGCCTTTCTTTAGTCTTTGAGACTATCACAAAGACTAAATAAACATAGCGTCGATCCCCTTCCACTTCAATGAAAGTACATGATAAGTTCCCTGTGTGCAACACAGATGCACATTAAATGGTAGCCCAGCACACTATCTCCCACTGGCCAGGTAGAAAGACCAGACAGAAGTTTAGAACAAGCTAGTAAGTATTTTTTTTGGTTTGCTACAGATAAACTTACACTAACACTTCAGGTAGCATTCTCAGGATTCCACTGGAGAGACAAAAGAGCTCTTGTTGTAATTCTCTAGGAGAGATGTGAATTCAGAAACAATGTCCTCAGGAGAAGATACAAAGCCAAGATAGATGCCAGGGCTGCAAATAATACTGTGAAAGATGTATACTGTACAGATTCACAGCAATCCCTGCTCAACACAAGCTTCCCATGTTACATTCCATTAATTATGCACTCTGGAAGACACACAGAATGCCGGATATAGTGAAACACCACATCAACGTATCCATTCCTATACAGGAAATGACCTACTGTAAGATCTAGGAAAAGCCCTTAATTTTACCTTTCAGTTCCCTTGAATCTGAATAGATGTGATGATGTACAAACTAGGAGGTGACAATAACACTTAAACTCCTCTGTCATCAAAGAGTAGACTTTCCATTAACCACACAACAGTGGTGTGGTTTTACTGAAATCACCCTGATAAAGGAATTTATGATAGGCTTCAGACATTGCTGTAGACTTCACTTTACTGGAGACTTACAACAAATTTAGTAAATGCAGTCAAGGTAAACCAAAGAATAGATCTCCTGCTAGAAAATAAACAATATCTGAAACTACTTAAAGACTCTTAAGAAGCAGCTAAAACTAGAGCCAAATTATGTACACTCCTAAAGTAAGTGAAGTTGCTCACAGCAATAAAAGCTGTATTTGGGGCTACAGGACACAGCTTGATTTCCCATCACTGTAAATATATGTATGCATACAAAAATGTGTATGTGTTTTGTAAATAAACATTAAAAACCACACACACGAATATGTAAAAGAGCATTACAGAAGCAGTCAAAGACTCAAACCCCCAGAAATGCCAGAATTAAGAATGCTTGTATACCCTCATCTATTCCCCCTTTGCCTCTTTAGCCTGCAGTTTGATGTTGTTTACTTAAACAACGACTATGTTTTCTTTTGAAACCCCACTTTATTACCACAGGAAAGCTTAAAGAAATGTAAATGAAGCTGATTTTTAGAGAAAGGATGGTTTCAGAATTAATTGTCACTCCAAACAGAGGGAGTCTGTCCTTGCCTTGGTTACGTTATCAACCCTACTAGTGAGGCCTCTTAAAAGTGTTTAAGAGTTGGTTGCTACCTATTTCTCTTCTGCACTTTCTCTGCGGAAGATTAGGACATTAACTGTGGTATCTGAACTAAAACAAAAACTGTTGTTCATAGAGTATAAAACACTAACACTGAAAAGACATTACTATGCTCTGGGCAAAATTTTATTCCATCCAACTTTAAGATAGCTAAAAAAGATGCCTAGTTTTATCAGCCTCAGCTCCCTGCATGAAGACAGATTTTCTCTCCAATTTCGGTGCTACAATTACGCAGAATGAATCTAGGCACCGGTGACGTTTTACAAAAACAAAACTGTTGAAGATTATGGCTGTGATCCCTCTGCGCCCAAGGTCTCCAGTAGTAAAATGGTCATAGCAGTTTCAGTGGCTCCCATGGGGTACCTTGTTTATTGTTTTGTGAAGCATTCAGGCAGCATGGTAAAAGAGCCATAAATACCCAGCCTGGGAAATAAGTTAGCATAAGGTTTACAACTGGTACCTAAAGAAGGCATTGCACTGATTATCACAGATACAGAAAAAGACACCTCCTCTTTTACTACAGCAATGCTCTGGGATAAAAATGTACACAATCATGGAACTAAGGACTGCATCATACTGAATACTCAGAAGGCTGAATTACACGGGAAATCTCAGTACAGTAGTGAATTTTTCTAAATTTCATTAGAAAGCTTTTTTGCATACAGGAGGAAGATTAAGATTCTTTGCCAATCACTTCCTACTGGATGTAAGTGTGGGTAAATCACCGGACTAAGAAGTTTTGGGCAGTATCATAAGAATTCTTGTATTAAAAATTCCAAAGTACAAGATTTTATATAGCACCCTCAGAGATTTATAAGGACGGGGAAAAAAATACCTCTTCTTATAAGAGTGATGAAGAGAGTCAGGCAAGAGTAAGAAAACTAATAGAAACATCTTCCTAGAAGTCCTCAATGACTTCCACAGAACCAGAATTTCACCTTGCACTGCATTTGTGGATAGGAAAAATCCTCTAAAGGAAGGGAAATCAATCTTGGCGTGGCTGGCTAACATTAAGTCAACTTTAGAAACTGTTGTCTATCTTTTTGTCTCGTCAGCAGGTAATGTGGTAAAGACTAGGTTTATATCCTTGAAGGCGTGCCCCACAATATCTAGGGACACATTACATTGGAGGTGCTGACGGAGAAGGGACATGTTTAACCTTGGCAGGGGGAAGAAGGGGAACTTAACAATAAGCAGTTTTCTTTTAAGCAGCAGCTGGTTTCTTGAACTTCACTTAAGCAGAGGAAGTAGCATCCAGCTGGGCTATTGCTATAACAAAGGCCTTGACTAGCACAGAAAAGGGGTTGGGCAGAAAAGGGAGGAAGAAAAAAAAAAAAATCTGATTTCTTATATAAGATTCTTTGTATGCCAGCATACTTTCTTGGTGCTATTCATTGCTGGAATCCTCTCTTCTCTTCTAAACTTGTTGCTGCAGAAAAACTGAGGGTTTGAGCAATTTCAAAGTGTTGCAAAAATTGTTTCAAAGAAATAAAAAAGCAACTAAATATCATTGCGCTGCCTCATAGAAGAGGAATGTTTAGCACAAGCGCTATTGTGATAAGTGCCATGTAAGGAGATACACTCAGAGAAAACTCCGTGTGCCCGCCCCCAAGGATTCTTGGATACCTCAGCAATATTTATTTTAGGCCTATCAAAAATAGAAGGAAAAAAAAAGCAGGGGTGGAAGGGACCAAAATGAATGCTCTGGCAGCTTTGGAGGGCTCAAAAGTCACTCTCCATTCAGAGGCAGTAATTCAGATGCGTGTGTTGGCTAGAAATTCGAAGTCCGAGTGATCTCCCCAAATATTGCTACTACACATTACTCTTACATATTCCAAGCAAAACCAAATTAAAAATACTAATTGAGAGATTGCCTGGTAAGAAATAGTCCTGATATAAGAAGATAAAGTGTACATACATTCTAAAAATAAATGAAGATGATCTTTGCAGTCTGAGAGCAGCAGCCAAACTCCTGACAGTCCCTGTCCAAGCGAAGTTCTTAAAAATCCATTTTAAAGGAGACTGCCAACTATACACACAGAATTTTACACTTCGAATGAAGCCTCTTCCAGGACAGACAACCACCATTAATGGAAAAAGGATTACAAACTGAAGTCCAGTTGGAGAACTTCTGGACAGAAAAGTCCCCTGCTCCAGGGAGAACTGTGGAAGCCCCTGGGCTCCTCTGGCAGACTCTGTTAGTGATACAGGGATGTGACTGGTACTACAGACGTTCACTGTCACCAATTACATGTGGGTGACTTTTAAAGCACTAACAAAGGGGAAATAAAACAATGACTTTCTGTGTTACTGTGATGTTCAAGTAGAACTCTCATGTGGCAACCACCAAAGCCAAGAAGTTACACAAGCAATTCCCCATTATCAAAATGAAAATGTGACGTACCCCTCAAAATGCCCAGATTATTCTTGACTGTAATCCAGAAACTTCAAAGACAAAGCACACAAGAACTGGAAGTCTGGATATCTACTAAAAAAAACAATATAGCCATTCAAGCAGGCTGTTCCTAAATATCAACAACTTTTGTGTCCTGTACATTATAGATGTGGAGTTCATATAATAGATTTTACAAGAGTTATGAATTAACATGACATAGTGAGATAATGGTGGCGGCTTAATGGCAGCTTTGACATTCAGATTCTTTGAGTCCAGACAATTTGTTAGGTTGTAAAACATGTGTTTTTCACCAAGAATGATCATTCTGGTCCAACTATATGCCATATTTTCCAGTAATTCTGATGGCCTGAACACCACTAAAAATGCTTTTGCCGCTATCTTGTCTGTATCCACAAATATGTACAACTACATACCATTTCCATGAAATTATTCAATAGCCGACATGTTTCTGATACATGATGGAAATTCTCATAACACTTTAACACACAGTAGACTATGCACAAAGCTAATCCTGCAGCAACTGCTTTTGTTATGCTCCCACCAAACGAGTTTGAGTTCTCCGCAAATGCTTTGACCTACTGTCACATTAAGATTTGCTTGCACTATCTAGATGAGAGACCTTCTGGCTCTGGGCAGATTGATCAGGCTGACCCTGCTTTCTAAGCCTAAATTTTACTATGATTTTATGGCCCGTTATTTGACATTAAGAAAAAAAAGTATTAAAATATGACAGATTTAAAACAAAATTGAGTCTGAAGACACCAAAAAAGCATGCACAAATAAACAAGGTAACTTAGAGTTAATGAACAATTCAGAAGGTCAGTAACTCTTTAAAAAAATATCCTTAGAAACCTTTAATTTACACACACACAAAACCAGGATTTGTTAACTGAAAACAAAATCCAGTTCCTCCTTTTTTTCTTGCCTTTACTATTATAATTATGACAACATTAATGACAAACTCGTAACTGGTTTCCTCAGCACAGGCAACAACATGTAGGAACAATTCAATTTTTCCACTATTTTAAAAGTTGTTCTTTTCAGGGACCCCATGAAAGGAAACGCAGGCACCCTTCATGACGTGAAAAGGCAGAAAGTCATTCTGATTCTAGCTGGGTAACCCCTACAGGCATAGATTATTACAATATTCATAAATCCCAAATGGTTTTTAATTCTACGTGAAAACAATGAAATTATAGTTTTCAAAATTACAGACAGAAGATGATGCAAGTAATTTTATGGCACACATTTAAAATCTGTTAGAAACTGACTACATAAGGAGAACCGGAAAGTCTGCAATAACTACAATTTGACAAATTCAAACTTACTCGACTCCAGTCTTCAGATCATGAAGTCTACATTTTTCAGAGAACTATAATGAAACTATTCTTTGGGATATAATGTTTAATGTTTCAAAATTTATTTCTTGTCAACACCATAGAAGTTTCTTTTCAGAAAATCAGAACCTAATCGTTGCTTGCATGACTTTTCCCCTGTGCCACTGTTGGACTGCATAATGTTTTTCCTGCCACATAAGCATGTCTATAAGAAGCCCAAACAAGTTCAGAAAGAGTTATATAACATTTTTTGCATTTTTGGGGACTATAATTAAAGCGGTAAGATTATGGCAGAGATCCTAGAACAGATTAAGCACAGAATTCTATGATGAATGAAAGTTTGGGTCATTAAAAGTGCAAACCTAGATTTTTTTCTTTAAACCCCACACAGTTCAACATCTAGGACATAAAATTTTGCACTTAGCAAACACCTTTAACGGAGGTCAGCAAGAGTACTGGTGCATATATTAAAAAAACCCAAACCAACCCCCAAAAGAACCCAACCCAAAAAATTGCTAGTAGCAAGCCTGACTCGAAACGTCTGTGCTATATCTAGAGTGAAAGCAAACACACGATGGGACATACCTAGTTGTAGATGTAAGAAACTTACAGGAAATCTTAAGGAAAAAACTTTTTAAGAACTCCTGACAGAGATAACCTGGACGTATACAGGACCTAATCCATCTCTGAATCCATGTAAATCAAGTTTCACAGATCTTGAAAGTTATCTGAAGACAGACTTCAGCATACTGAAGTGTGGGAAATAGAAAGCTAAAAGACTCTGTGGTTAGAAAACTGGAAAAAAAATCAATAGGAAAAAAGGTCACCTAGCCTTCAGCATGCACAGTGTTGGTTTACATCGAAAAGAGCTTTTCTGTTGAAAGACAGATATCAACAGCTTACCAATATAATATACTCCCCCGTATTTCTCTTCACACAATTTCTTTCTACATTAAAAATGTGACTGTGTTGTAACACAGAAAAGTAGCCACATGGACATCTGTTTGTGACCCTCTACTTGCTAGATGATGACCAGCAGGTATCATTTCCATGCATCATCAGTCATAAGCCTTCAACACCGAGCATTCTTCTTCCCAGTGACAGTGAGTTTCAATGTATTTTTTTTCAGTCTAATGTATGTGGTATGTGAACTGTTTCTCTAGTATCGAGTGATACAGAAACATAACGTACATAATCAAAATTGCAATGACAAACGCACTTGTGCATGCCTTTCATGCTATTTCGTCTATTTGGCTTTCCTATTTCATCTGTTTCATCCCAAAAACTCCCATGACAGTGGGTAAGGCACAAAGTAAATGCAGCCAGCAGGTTAAGACTTGTATCTATCTATCTGAGTCAGGCCTTGTTGAAACACAGTATGTCAAGATTGCAAACTTCAAACCAGCAGCCATGTGCTTGGCAGTGATGCTAAGCAGAGCTGCGGTCAGGGAGTGGGGCTGATCCTGCCTAGAGAGCTCGCAGTCCTGTGAGAAGATAGCGACAGGCAGTCACAGGAGATATTTGAGAAAGTTCAGACAAAATTGCCTGAAGAAGGGGGAATACACAAGGACGTGCAAGTTCCTGAAAGATCGATGTGTCTGGAGAGTACCAACACCACTGTACATTATAATACAAATGCTCTGCAATCTCTAGCTGTTTTCCAAATTAAGTGCTGCATTTGATATACAGAAATCTACCAGCCAATTTTCTTCCCTGTCCTTTAAAAATCCACATTCAGATATTTCACATTCCATTTGGGATCAACTATTATAAGTCCTCTACTGCATAGGTAACATACCATGAAATAATTACTTCCAAAGATGGACATGGAAAATTATACCATGTCCCCTTAAAAGTATAATTAATTTATGTATAACGACTACTAGTGAGGCTTCATTGACTATAAACACTAGAATTAACAACAAAACATAAAAAAATCCCAAACCCAGAAACAAAATAGTAACCGCACATGCTGCTCACAGATTTGCAGTGACAAAAGCTGAATTTGTAACAGATGACAAAATGACACATCTCATCTGCGCTACGTACTTCTAGTCATGGCAAAAAAAAAAGGAAGGCTGATGTTTCTGACCCTTCTGAAGTCAGTGGGAACATAACCATTATCTTCAAAAGGATCAAAACTGACCCACAAATCTTGTTTTCCATTCTCATGAGCAACTTAATAGCAATCATGAGAATAAAGAGTTTAGGATCACATCTAAGGTGATTACAGCCCCAAAACACCAATGTGAAAAAAACTGCAGTTCAAATTTTCTTATTACTCTTTTAAGAAGAAAATCCATTGCTGTCTGGATAGGCAAAGGCTACATGGGATTTCGCAGCTGGCTCACTGGCTCAGCAGTGAACTGCTACCGAGGAGAGCAATAGCGTCCTTCCCCCTTGCTACCTCTTAGGCAACCCAGTGAGTGTCAGGCAGGTTAGAGCTGCTCATTGACACACACATTATTTTTTGTAACTTCAGTTTTCAGCTCTATCAGCAAACTGATCCAACTCATCCACACAAGGGCTCTCTGGAACAGATGCAATGGAAAGACTGGGTACGCCCAGTGAGACAGAGCAAAGGGGGAGACATCGTCATCCACCAGCAGCATGGTCTCAGATCAGTGTGCACATATCATGAAATCACACTATTAATTAGTCAATGTTTAAATGACCCGGAATAAAACACCAGTATTTTGTTTTTGTACAAACAGACCCAAACTGTTTATTTTTCATTTTTCACCCCTGAATAGTTAATTTCACTTTTTCAGCTTCATTGAATTAAATGTAGTCACTATTCAAACAAACAAACCAACCTCAATTCCCCCAGCCCCACACAAATTGGGCAATATCCTGAAAAAAGTTTTCAATGACTTATACCTGGCTGCCAGATACGGATTGAGTAGATTTTCTGTATTCTTTCCATAAACATTCTCATCAGATGACAGACTGCAGCAGTAAAATGTTATAAAACATCCCTAAAATCTACACAGTGCCATCAGAGTATCTTGCTTTCATCATTATGAGCCTGATCAAAAGCACAATAACTTTTATGAGTTCTGGATCAAATGACAATTCCAATTACAACTTTTGTAGCTTCACTTAATTGTTCCATGCAAACTGTGACAATGTAAGAACATGAACTTTATTTTTAAAGACATGGCTTTCAAGATAGAGCTTTCAGTACCCTTTTTTCAGTATCAAGGCTGACTACAAAGAATATATAAAGATTAAAAACATGCAAAAATAAATACAGGTTTTGATAAGCAGTAAGTAAAAATGAAGAATGTCTATAGACTCAGTTGTGTTGCTTATCTGTCAAAAATTCCATCCCATGTGTATAATACCAGCCAGTTTTAAAGTAGGTTCAACAGATTTTTATATTAAGAAAATAAGCAGAAAGAGCCAGTGGCTTGGTAAGATTACAAACATCAGCTATGAAAATGTCAAGGGTATTTATGAACAGTGGAGTGATGGAAACTTCATAATAGTTTGAGAAGGTACGGAAAATTCCTTTCAGGAGTTTTTTTTTCACTACATATGCAACGTTAAGGCAAAATGCCTTTCCTTAAATAATGCATGAATAATGCATTCTCTTTGGATAATGCAAACAGGATTGCAACTAAAAATTTTAAAAGACCACCCATATTAGATATTTGCTGAATTTCTAAAAAATGAGTAGTTGTATCTGTGATTGCAGACACATATTATCTCACTTTCCTTAAGTTTGAGCTCTCATTTAAAAAAAAAAATGCAAAAAAAGTGCTACCTTTCATTATAAATTAACTGATTCCACTCTGCATATCAAAGAGAAGCATGATTGTATTTATTTTTCTAATTTCAATTATTTTAGGCTTTAAACTTCAGGCTCTGGAGTGTTCTGTCCCTGAAGCTGCAAAGCTTTTCAGCATATCGAAGAATATGATATTTGAACAACAACTTCTTCATAGTCATCAGTATCTTGAAAACAACAACTGGTGCATTGTATATTTCAAAACTGATGTCAAAGGGTCACACAATTATTTTTAAAATAAATTTAAAAAAATGCAGTAACTTCCAATGTATTTATTTTACTTTTCCTTTACAGCAGTTGCGGTGTTATGTGAAACAAGGCAAGGAGAAGGCAAAGTTAGTTCAGGATCAAAAAGTACACTCAGGCCACAAGAACTGAATGGGCAGACCAACACAGCGAGCTGGTAAAGCAGAACGATGCAATCGGTGTCTGATAACTATCAAGAATCAGAAAGAAAGCTCATATTTTGGGAGAAAGAATACCAATACCAAATATATTTCTGTCTTTGTAAGATTACAAAATGTTGAACTTGCAGTTTATATTAGCCCCAGTGCTTTCCCATTGCATTTCTACAACTATTCCTGGACTAAAACATGTTCAGAGAATACAACATGCCATAACCTTGGCCCCGTGCAATATTTCATTTGAAGAAAAAGTATATGAATCATTAAAAAATGTTGTCTGGAATAAGGAACAAAAGAGCAGCGGTAACAATTTGCGCGAACCTAGCCTTTGTGATTCAGTAAGTACACCAGCAGTGATTTGAAGCTTCCCATTCGTTACTTTGTGGTCGTGCTAACCCAGCATTTCAAAGCAAACTTCAGCTGTACTGACACAGTTTCCCATGTCTTTAGTTCCATAGGAGAGAGAAGGTCTTTTTGAAATTTTCCCCTACTTTCACCTCGAGGCTTCGTGAGACTCCTTTGAAGTTTATAACATAAGGTTTCTATGGGACAGCAATTTACATAATTCAAAGGAGAGCTTTAAGGAAAGATCACAAATTGCTACTTGTTAAATTAACAGACTTCTACCCTTACAGGGAAAAAGAAGGAAAAGGAAAAATAATTAAAAACCTCTGAATTTTTCATTAACAGATCATCATGTTTTTAACCTTCTAAGCATTCTACCTAAACCCTCAAATAATTTTATTTGTAGTCTGTTTATCTTTGAGACCATCAGTAATTTGACAAAGGCTGTAACTTGCAAGCAAAACTTGTGGGTAGGACCAAAAAAATAAAAAGATATAATTCTTCGCTGTATCATGATAAGATCTGAGAACTTTTTTTCATAGTTTAGATTTCTTTATTCAAATATAACACAGTAAATTCAGTTTGCCAAGACACAATGTTCTCTCTGCTGTCTGTTACTTGAATAATGTAATTTAGCATTTGCTTTAAGAATATTTTCAAAAAGGACCCATAAACTTATATGTCCTCTAACCTCTTCAAGCAGTAGCTTCCGCATTTCCTCAAAGAATGTAAACAGTTTTAAAACCAACATATTACTAATGGATAAAACATTACTTTTCTCTGGATGAAGCCTGTAAGTAAACCTCCCTTCTCTCATTGCTATTTGCTGAATGATGTTCACTGTGCAATTAGATAATGGTTAACGAATTTTAATGAAGTCTGTATTGTGTATCAAATCCTGAACTTGGTGATATTTTAGGTTCTAGGGAGCTGCCTGTGGCTTCCTAAACCCAAATCATCAGTCTAAATCCAGTTAAAAAGCAGAGTGAAACAATACTCAGATATTGGGTTACACATGTGGCTGAGATTACATGTTAGCCTAAGGGATATTTGAACCACTTCGAGTGTTTTATACAATAATACCACATTGAACTGCACTGTGGAAAGCAGTTAATCTCCTCGGGCATATCACCCAGCAACAACTCTTTCCTAACTTTTCCCACAGATTCATGGCAAATTTCCAGAAGTTCAGAGGTTTGCTGAACTTAAGCCTCTTCAAATTCAGATTGCTATCTAAAACTCCCTCATTTCTGATCCAGAAATCTCATTAGATATGATCTTCCCAGTTCTCGTTATACTAGAAAAGCTCTGCAAGCTTCCTTTCCGATGCTGCTGCAATAGAGAAGTTGCCATTAAAGGACTTGCTCTTGAATACTGCAAGCACGAAGGGGATGTATATATGCAATGCACAAAGCGAACATGTGGCACAGGCCTGTGTGAATGAGACCTCAGCAACATGACCACCAAGGTTTTCACATCTGAATGCAACCAAAGAGGACTTTCCAGGAGTTACATGCATGACAGGGCTAGACTGAATTTTAAACGCCTAACGACAGCCCCTTTTCCTGCCCAAGCCTTATTTTATTTTTACTCTTTGATTGTCTACAAATACAACCAGTGAGATTTCTTGGATGTCCAAAGAAGCTAATTAACTTCTCTTTTGGAACTTGTTCTCCTACTGTATGGGTCCATAAATGAATCCATGAGTTATGCTCATCAATATATCCAACACAGTGATTCTCATTTATGGAAGAGTTGTCTATACCCTACCTTTTCTTTAAGAAATGCTCAGATAAACGTGTTAAAAAGTGGTTGAAATAAGTTTAAAATAACCTTTATTTCATTCCTACTTCAGAAATTCAACAAAGGAACGTTGCAGCCCGAAAATCTGAAAGAGGATGGCATCACTCTTTGGCATGCTTCTTAATTAAATCTAATGCATTATGCATGATGCCCTTTTGGCTCTGGCATAACATTGCCAGCTGTGGTTCACTGCTTATGCTCCTGATGGGAAAGCACAAGATACTGTTAACACTTACCTCTTTCTTTCAGTGCCTTAGCTCTCAATTATGGAAAATGTAATTTGAGAACTGTTCTATCAAATTTATTATGTACTATTTACCTGTATTACAGCATGTAGTATTTTTTTTATCTAGTGTATGCATAATAATTATGGAAACACATATCAAAACACCTGTAGGGAATCCTGTTTTTTTCTATCTGAGAAACCTCAGTACATTTAGTTGCTATTTCCAGGTGATCAGACACATTTTTTCACTACTGTAGAAGATGATGGAGAAACACAGTACAGCTACATCAGTTTGGAGATTTTTAGTGGCATAGACACTACTTTCAGAAATATTGTTAAAAAAAAATGGTATAAATATTTCTACCGCACTATAGGGTTGTCTGCTTGCGGATGCGGTATTAAAAGGATTTCTCCACTCCAGGGTGGAGAGCAAAACACAATGCTCTCCAACATTTACATTCCTGAATAGTTTCTCACTTTTAGTGCTTCCTACAAAGATGTGCAAAGATGCCACCTCATTACATGTGCACAACCACCATCTTTGGCTCAGGAAATGTCCAAGTCATTGATCTCCCGATACTGGGATAGCATTCTGGAAAAATATCATGATACGCTTTACCCTGTACCTACGTTCTTCCTGGGCATCTGCTTTGGCACTACTAGAGACAGGATACTGGGCCAAAGAAGCCGTTGGCTGTTCTTCCATTAGTATGTCTTATGCAGTCCATCATGAGATCAGAGACTGGTATTGCCTTTTCTTTGGCCCTTTGTACAAATTAACTTTCTGAAAGAGGATGAAAGGAATCTAGCAAGAGGTTAAAATTCACGTTTCAAGAGAAACATTACATGACCACGGAGAATTAATGAAAATTGATAAATATATGCAAAATCCTTAGTCTACAAATAACATTCTCTGTTCAACATGTTTTCATAACCCTTCCTTTATAAAAATCTCCATTAATCTGTGTATGCGCCACACATTGATTTTTTTGTTCTACATTATAAACATGAGTTACCTGAGCCAGGCTTTTTCAATACCTATTGAAAGTCATTATTCATACACCTCTCTTCACTGTCTGGACTTCTGTAGTTCTATAAATGCAACAGTGACCTTTAAAAGCATTAATTGTATCTACTTTATTTTCCATACTTTCCTGTTCCCAGAACATGATTAATTTTTGGCAAAGCATATGCTTTACACAGCTGAAAACCCTGGCAATTCACAAGTATAAATTAGTCAGACAACAGGAAACACTACCCAAAATTCTGCCATTATTTAAGCCATCCAAACTCTCTAAAATGAGTAAAGCAGCACAGAAGAAAACAGTGCGTCTTATCTTCAGGGTGTAGTTTTTTGTACAATTCAGGAAGCAGTTTTAAGGGGCAGAATTTTGTGTGATTATTTTAATATTGGGTTTCTGAAGACAGAAAAGAAAAAATAAGTACCACCACAGACTTTTCAAGAAATCACTTATCAATTAAGAGTATTTGAATTTATTTATCTTGTGTGATTCTGTGAAGCTTTTTGAAAAAACTTATTTATAGAATCTTATGAAATCAATCCCTTTCATCCTTCTATCAGCTGAATGGAAAGTTGAGTACGTAAAAGGACAAATTTCCACCTTGGATACTTGGCAAGGTACACATACTCTGAAGGGAAGAATTATAATTGGGTCTTTCTTGGATGTATTAAGGATAAAAATGGGGTGGCCTCTCTAGGTCACAACTTAAAAATTAGTCTATGGAAATACGTAGACTTACTACTAGCTGGTATTATTCCATACACAATTAAAGTAGTCGAGTTTATAAATTAATCTTCAGAGTGCTTTCCATAATCATTCAGTTCCCTTATAACACACCTTTCAAAGAAGAAAGATTTTTTCCAGCATAGTTACTGCTATTACTTAAATTCTTTAAAGTAGTGTCATTGGGTGATAATTATTTTTAAGAGTCATACCACGCCGACAAAACCTCATTAATCCTTAGAGGACGTAGTGGTCTGATCACAACAAAGCTAACCTTGCACACAGCGAGTCACTGTGCACGGGGAAGAAGACTTACAGTTACTAAATACACTGTGTGACGCAGGAAAAGATGGATTAGTACGCCCGATGCAGGAAAAGTGAAATATTTATGCTACACTGTGTAGGAAGAGAAAGACTGTGAGCAAATTAAGCAGAGAATTTCCCTTTGGGAAATAATTTAAAATATTGGTTTATACTAGTTTTATAATATAATAGACATGTTAGTGGCATATATTCTGAGATGACAATATAAATAATTTATGCTTCAGTAATAATCAGAATCTACTTACAATGAAAAGGAACATTAGCTAAAATTCCCAGCCCTTTCCCTCTTTTCAGTTTCATTTAAGGGTGACTATGCACATTTTTAGACAGGGAAAGTGGAGAATGGAAAAAGAAAGTGTTTCACGGTAGTTCATAGCCATTGGCTGTAAGACGAAATAGCAGATTCCAAAACCTGACGTTCACTGTCATGATCTCCCAGTTACCAAACAACACTTTGCATTCCTATGAACTACTGTATTAATAAACACAGCCAGGACTTGGATGCAGTCTTTATTATTCAGGTTTCCTTAGTTCTGAGCAATTACTTTTTAATGACCGATCAGTTAACCAGAAAAGAACAGAAAGCATTAATGATGAGATACAGTTTACCTGTACATGTTTCATAGATCTGCCTTTACTGTTACATTTCTGTGGATGTTGTATATGCTTTTCATACAGCATCTCAGCCCTGGCGCAGAGACACTGCGGACTCACAGGCCCACAAGTGACACACCACTCGCTCTCCTCCAGAGAGTCACTTCTCTTAACTGCTAAGTTGACACTACACATCACTCTCTTTGTCATCTTTTTTTAAGCAGACAAAACAATGCACTGAATACTTCTCAGCTGACATAATGGCCTTGGACTCACCTTACATGGGAACACAAAGAAGGTCTCTACACGCTTCCCCACACACAAGCATGACACTACAGGCTGGGCATCACTACTAAGTCCGCAGTAACTAGGCAAGAGTAAACCCTGCTGCCATCAAAAAGCTGTGTGTGTTTCTGCTAAAAGTACTCACCCACAAATGAGATAAAATGGCATAAACTGGAATCCCTTAAATCTTCTCACACACCCATTAAGAGAGTAAAAATAATCTGATGGTGTGGTTTTGAGAAGAAGAGATAAAGTGTAATTTAAGTTATACCCTAGTCAGGTTTGGCCCACCTCACACATGGTGCGTGGTGCAGAAGACATGACATGCCCAAACTAAAATGACTCTGTGTACATGCTAAAAAAAGCAATGAAAATTTTAGTAAAGACGAAAACCCAAATGTTTTGTAAATTCCACTTCTTTCCCATGGTGAAATTCTCTCGTGTACAATTATCATTTACTAAGCTTACTGTTGTTACAAAAAAAAAAAAAAAAAAAAAAAAAA
>VYZM01024137.1:353753-474583 GCA_013398915.1 Dromas ardeola | reverse complement strand
TGCTGTCCTGAGTTTCAGTAAGACTCTGTTTTATCCCCTCAGATGTTTCCAGCTAGACTGACTCAGGAACATACTTTCACAGAATCACAAGAAGCAAGGCATTCTTCTTGAGAGGAACCCGAGAAAATCCAGAGATCCTGGCAAAGCCAAGGGAGACGAAACTTCATGATCTTCTCAGGGCAGGACCTGGGGGAAGTTTTTTTAAAGCCGTATGGGTGCTTAAGAGTCCACCTACCAGAATGTTTGGACAGTGAATGTAACAATTCAATATTTGATGGTTAAATTAAGTTATTGTTTGCCGTAAGCTAGGAAGATAGATGAGGAGAATAAACATTCTCTGTCTTGACTGCTTTCTCATCTCTCTCCCTGGGTACTTTCTACTGGTCCCTGTCAGAGACAGGATACGGGGTTAGATAAGCTGGTGTGGTAGATCTTCCAGGCTTAGTTCACTTGAACTCCAAAGTTCAACATCACAAGGAAGGATACTTGTAGCTGCTGCAAGATTGTACCCTGAAGTTATACCTTAGAGACCCAGAAATTAAAAAGAGTAATGGATATTCTTCTACCAAACTGGCTGGGAAGTGAGTGGGATCCCAAGACAGGTACAATTTAAATATGCAAGTGGTCATGCACTAGGGAGTCAGCCTCATCTATACTACTTATATCAATAATAATTACACTGTTAAGTAAAAAGACTTTGGAAAAGAAGATAGACTGGATGTAAGGTAACATTAAGTTTTCATATTTATTATTTGGCGTGATATTCATAGTGAATAGTATGTTAAAACTTTCATACAAGCTATATTCGTTCTACAAAGAAAAGAGGGAGGCACAGTTCCTTCTTTCCATAGAAGGAAGGAAAGGAAGCTAGAGAAGATGAAACATTGATTCTGGACAAATATAAAATTCAGTCACATATGCAAATGATTTAGAGACAGAGGAGTATTCAGTCTGAGTACGTAGCAGCATGCAGAAAGCAGCCCTCCTCCACAACAGCTCTAAAGCAAAACAACAAAACACAGTTCAGCTCCTCCTGCCTTGAAAAGGAGAAAGGCCATCTGGAGATTTCCCATGAGTACATCTTTTTCTTCAAATTGAGGAATTTGAAATACCAAGAGAGACGAAGTAAGAAAGTATAGAATTCAAAAGGCAGGGTGAAATCTAGTAATAGCAAGCACTGCAGCCCCAAATAAGTAGTGGTCAAAGTGAAGACAGCAACACTGAGCTCTCTGCATGGAGGCAAACCAAAAGCCCCTCTGTAGCCCCATTAACTTTAAAATCTCAGCTGGATATACCACCTGTGCAGGAACTGCATCTCTCCCTTACTCATATATGTATGTTTCCATAATCACCTCCTTTCATTTACCTATAACCTCTATTCTCATACAGACACACCTATTCTTTGATCTTCATTCAGGTCTTTCCCCCACTCACATACACTTCTCATTAGCACAGACAAGATACATATGACTAGAGGAAGGCCTTCTGTCTGAAATGGGAGTTCAGCTATGTGAAGGAAGAGGCTGGGTCTTTGGGAGAGGAGGAGATTAACATTTTTTTAACAATACAGTAGCTTTGGGAAACAGATACATGTCTGAGTGGGGGAGGAGGTGGGAACAGTTAAGTAGGGAGAGTTACAAAGATATTTTCATACAGATGAAGATAAACACAGTAAAACCATTAAAGTCTAATTTTGGAAAAACTTCTTAGAAGCCATTCCCGGCTAATTATTCTCCAGTAATAAATGAATAGAATAGTAAATGTTATTAGAATAATTTACTATTCATCAAGAATAATAAATGAATAGAATAATTCATTATTCCCACATCCTTGTTCTTTGCAAGCTCTGGCAAGCTAACTAGGGCACCAGGAGGAGTGTCTCAGGAAGAACAGGGATACAATGCACACAAAACTTGGAAAAGAGGCTTTAATTTTAGGTGAAAAGTTCACGTATCCAACAGCGTTTTGTAACCATGCTACTGACATGAACTATACACTACTCTATAAAACCTATTTGTCTTGTTATTGCATAGAGATCCAAAATTATGGAATAGGACTGTGATCTTTTCATACAGGTAGTACTTTTTACAAAATTATTTCATTATTTCCTGGTCATACTTTTGCTAGCATGAACAGGTTAAGCAAACTGATATGGCATCAGCACAAGTAACAGAAATCAAAATTAAAACAACCTACATCTGATTCTCTTGCCCAGTTTCCTGGGTCCCCATATTTTACACAGGTATATAATGTATATATTTTGTGTTTTCATCCATATAGCACACCAAAAGACTTTCTTCTCTCACATGTTCTCGAGACAGCTTTCTCTGCATCACAGGCACAATCTCCATAGACTCACCACATGCTCCCTCCCAGAGCTCCATTTGCTTCATGCTCCATTTGCTAAGCATGCTACTCTCTACCAGCAGCCAAAGGTCACAGTATAATCATACCGACTTGTCTGGAACATCTATGGATGTAATGGGGATTCACAACAGCAAGTGTAAGTTACTAGATCTTTCCATTCAGACATAGCTTACTAGTAGAGCTGTGAAAGTGCTCTTATTAAGGTCTATATTCTGCTTTTGGCAGGCTTTTGTAACATTAGATGCTTCTTCTGTCAGACTCAGTTTATCAGATGAGATCTAGGCTTCCAGCGTTTCTCAAGGGGTCATAGTAAATCCATTTAACAGGAAGAAAAAAAAAAAAAAGCCCAGAAACATACAGTGAAAGGATGGTTTTTTTTCAGATGTGGGAAAAAAGTCTTTTTTCATACTAGGTTAGTATTGTGTATTACAGAAGGGTAAAACAATAAACTGATGGTTGATCAGCTTAGGGCAACGCACTAAGCATCCTTAACCTTGGGCAAGTTATTTAATCTTTCTCTGACGCAGCTTCTAAGATGTAAAAAGAAAAAAATCTTCCTTTATCTTACTGTCTATCTTCCTTTTTTGCCCTCAGTTTAAACTTCAAGTTCAATGGGTTCAGGACTATCTCTCAACATGCATCATGTAAATGGACAGTCTTGCAGGGGTTCTGCAATGAGCATAGCTCACTTCTGTCCCGGGACGTGTCTGGGTTTTGCAATCTGTTTTACAGAGCAGGTAAGCATCAGCCTTGCTCCATTCTCAGACGTCTTTAGACTATGGAAAGAGATCATAAACAAGCCTAAGATAATCCATATGCATGGATAGCGCTAAAAGAAGATGATTAACTCATGTTTATAATATCGATTGATCACTTAAAAAAAAAAAAGGAAAAAAGGTTGGGACTCAGCAAACTTCCATCATAATTCTACTGCAGCCATACACGTTTGGTGATACTGCCGTGTTCTAAGGTCCTGTCTCACTTTTTGCTGTGCATAAATTTCTGTAACTTTACTGAAGATTTAAATTCAGAGAAAATCTCACGTCCTCTCTGAAAATTCAACACAAAATAGTGATTTAAAGAAAATCTTTGAGATGTTGTGGCATAAACCAAGATTTCTGGACTGTCCTGGCCAAGCCAGGCATCTGGTATTGCAACTGAAAAATGAGAGACAGTAGAGAGATGTAAAGAGGAGGCTGACGTTACTAAAGAGAATTTCTAAAGCAATACTTGAAATGCATGTGGGAGGGAACAATGTTTTTCCAGTGATCATGAGATGAGAACCTATTCAGGTGCTTTAGGTACATATACAAGAAGGTCTGTTTCTTACAAATATTATTAACAAGTTCTGAAATCTAGAGAGATGTTCACAAAACTTCTCAACACATGAGCAAAGTTTGTCCCAGCTATAAAAATGGGATCTTTTAGGAGTGGGGTGTATATTTTTTACTGGGTTTTGAAAAGAAACTGGCTCACCTAACTTACAGAATTTTTCCTATTTTGAGAAATGTTTCTATTCTAAACCAGTACAAAAAAAGTTGGTTTGATAACATTTTCATGACCTGAGACACCAAAGCCATTTCATATTAGTCAAAATATTTTGTGTATCCTTCTCATTAAAAAAAAATTAACATTTTTACTCTAAGATGTTATTTTTTTCTCAGTTTCCTTAATAACGTTGTGTTTTTAAAATGTAAATATGGGATGTTTCAGTATTTTATTCTTATAATATTTTGAATCAGGAAAGTGTCTAAGCAGACTGTTTTGTAGTTTGTTTTTGTGAATCATCACCTTTTGGTAAAAACAAAGTTGGTCAAAAAATTTCCTATGAATTGAACTGTTTAACTAACTTCCCTTATCTTTTCTGCACCGTCTGACCTATATTTTTATTCTGTGCTTCACAGAACTTTCTGCTTAAGGGTAGACTGATAATCTACCTGATGCTACCCCTAATTTTCTCACTACAGGGATCTAAAATTTGATGATGCTTCCTCTTACTTCAACAGTAGTTAAATACCTTCTGAAATAAAGGGAGGGGGCAGGGAGGCGGAGGAGAAGTTTCTTGTAGCATGACTCTTAGTCTTGGCATATTCAAGAACTTCCATAATAGTTTTTATTACAGTCCTAAATACTTGAAAATAGGAGGGAATATAAAATAAGGACAAGGAACACCTCATGTATTTAAGTTGATCTCATCTAGATCAAGATTCTCCTGGCTAAAAAAAGAACTGCTGATATGAAAATAATAATTAACCATCACCATAAAGTATGAGAAAATGAAAGTGTCTCACACTGTCCCTGGGGGGAGGCAGACTTAAGAGGCAAGAGACAAAAAGAGGCAAGGTATGAAGTATGCCATAGGTGTGGAGTGCTTGCAGGTGCACTTCACACAGCCGTTACACCTGGGAAGGCAATTCTCATAATTTTCTTCTTGGAATGAGTCTCAACAAATTTGTGACTAAAAGTACCCACAAACTGTGTGGCAGAGAATGGGAAATTCCAACTTTGGCAGCTGATGGTCAGTTGCTACAAACTTGGTATGTTGCAAGTGAGTATTTCTGTTTAATGAGTATCTGAAGTCTGAATCCAAAAAATGAGGCTTGGGGCTGACTCCTGTTTTTGTTAACTCAAGTTCCGGTACCAAAAATGATACCACTTACTGTTTTATGAGTTTGATTCTGAACATGCAGGGATGAAGTGCATTTTTTTTTTTGTCATTTAAGTAAAACATGCCATTCCTACTTTTCTTTCTTCTCTTTTTTTCATTTTAATAGAGATACGTTTTGCAGTCCTCAAGTCTGTGAGCAGTAAAAAAATAAGCACTATAGTAACTTGTTTATCACAGTTATCAGTGCACTTGTTTGCGTGAGATTTCCTGTGTTAACAGAAAGGAAACATACTAATAATAGATGGCAAATACATGTTTTTGAATTTCTGCAACTGGGCTTACTATTTATATTTTGTACAAATCAAGTTACTGTGCGCTTGGAAAGAAAACACTGAGAATTCCAAATCTAAAGTGAAACAATGTGCCTGTCAATAAAGCCAGCTTTTCACCAACATCTAAATTTCATTAAAGACACAAAGAACACATTTAGACACCTGCAACTACAAGATAAAAATCCATTAGCTTTGAGTAAAGGTCAAAGATGTGCTTCAATAACTTCAGAGGAAAACGTCTTAAAATAAACTTGCACTTTAACAGCAACAACAACAAAATAAGGTAAACTAACTTTAGGAATTATTTCGAGCTGCTATTTAGGAATCAAGCAGTCGTTTTTCTTCCTTACTATCTCTGTACATTCACCAACAAAACCAGCTTATTTCCCAAACACATACAACATTCTCCCGACTAAATGGTCCTAATAAATATTTATTTCTTAAGTGCCATAGGTTTATTTATTTTAAATGATTACGAACATTTTTCAAGTAAATGTTTTGTAAAAGTGCTCGTCTAATAATTTGTATGAAGTTACATTTTGACATTTAACCTTAAATTTGGCCACATGAAAGGTTTAGCATCACATCTATATTGCTTTCAGTACATAGCAGAAGAACACTCTCCACTTGAAAGTCACCTTGATCCGAATGTTAGCAGCCTTCCGCTCCACACCTCAGATATTATTTAACAATGCCTCCACAATCCTTTGCCACTTAGCTTTTTGCCTCCATTACCAAATTGCCTAAGGATTACTTCTCTTCCCGTTTGGCTTAGCTGGACATGTTTGATCTTCTACTCATAGAAAAGACTATCCCAATACAGGCTGAAATTCACCTGCAGTTGGCCATACAAGGATTTTATTACCTTCAAGGGAGAATTTGGGAGTAAAGTGTCCTTCTAAACTGATCTAACCAAATAATTCTTAAGCTAAATCAATGACAGCTAAGTCAAAAGTCATTGTAAGAGTCTATGCTAATTATCTCTGAAATAAATAAATAAATAAATATCATTTTCTCAGACTGGAAAAATACCTTAAGCCAGATTTTCTATTTTAGACATGAATGCCTCATACATTCTTGCAAATATATGATATATGCATGCAAATCAGATCTTTACATCTGCCTACTTCAGGGTGTAGATATTTGTCTATATATGTGCGAAAAAGCAAGTATCCATGACTAACACTGAAAAAGCAAGTACATTAAAAAGACCTTAAGTATCTTAAATGTCCTTATTCTCAAATCAATTATTTTATACATGTTATCTCCTGTATTTTGGGCAATATTTAAAGCTGATTTGTGGATTTTAACCTGGAACTGCGGATGGATTGTGGGAAATACATAAGTCTGGCTTTGCTGTTGAGACCCTAGACCATGTGAGCAAAGTGAATCTTGACTGCCTTGTGCAAGAGAGAATTTTTTGAGAGAAGACAAGTCTTTTCACAAAATCTTACTGAAAATTCTGAGAAAAACTAAACCCTAAAACAGGAATAGAAAAAGCGTCCATACATGACAGGTGAGTGGACAGATCTGCAGACAAGGCTAGCGAATCAGTCTTTCATTTTCCCCAATAATTGTTTATACTAAGTATATCACCTGCTAATACCAAGTAAATTGCTACCCAGCAAAAATCTCTTTGTAGGGACCATTTCTGCTTTCCTTAAGGTTTTCCCAGCCAGTCAAAACATCACCAGTGGGGACTAAGTTCTCCTGTTAAGTTTCTGAGAAAAAGGAAGAAGACACCCTTTCCCCTTTAAAAGTGGAGTCTGGACAGTGGAAATAGCAAAGATTATTCCTGGAGTACTCAGTGGCCTTTCATGCTTCACGTTCATAGTCTTCTCCTATTGCTGTCTGCTTCTGCCCTCCTCTCAGTACTCCCTTAGCCCAGAAGAAATGAGAGTGAAAAGGTAACAGAAATTAAAATCAATTCTCAAAACATTTGAATAGTAAAAATGGCACTTGAACAGCAATACAGATAGAAAGAATGCTTCTGAGATCTATCTAATTGTGGTAAAGGCTTTTTAATGAGAAATGGTATGTCTCCATGCTGCTTCATAATTCACTGTGCCATTCTAGATGCCTCTATAGCTTAAGCACAATAAAATTTTAGTAGGATTTTGAACACTCCCTAAGTTAACAGGTAAGTCAATTTAATGCCATAAAAATAGATGTAACTCTAGAGATTTTAAATAATTTAATCAGGTGTAACCGTTTCTCCTAAAGTTCTGTGATATTTTCTATCACGCTAAAAAGCACTACAGCATATCCAAACATGTGGCTACAGGCAGCAGCAATGACTGAATTCATTTCATATGCCTGTTGCTCTACACACCTCTACTGCCTGAGCAGTAGAGTCATTCTGCACAAACCAACACAGGCTTGGGAAACTCTACATAAACCTCTGCACTGACCAAAAACTGCTCAGATTTGGCTTCTGTGAATCTGCTATAGCAAAACACGTAATTTTGATGGGAAAGGGAATACTTTCTTTTTTGCATAAATTTTTAGAGTACTTCTAGGCTAAAATAGTAATTTCTTTATGCACTCATGCCTATGGCTGAAAGTTTGCCATTGATTTGCCATTGATTGACAGGGTGAGAGAGTTGGGGTTGTTCAGCCTGGAGAAGAGAAGGCTCCGAGGAGACCTTATAGCAGCCTTCCAGTACCTAAAGGGGGCCTACAGGAAAGATGGGGAGGGACTCTTTATCAGGGAGTGTAGCGATAGGACGACGGGTATCAGTTTTAAACTGAAAGATAGTAGATTTCAATTAGATATTAGGAAGAAATTCTTTACTGTGATGGTGGTGAGACACTGGAACAGGCTGCACAGAGAAGCTGTGGATACTCCATCCCTGAAAATGTTCAAAGTCAGGTTGGATGGGGCTTTGAGCCACCTGATCCTGTGAAAGATGTCCCTGCCCTTGGCAGGGGGGGTTGGAAAAGATGATCCTTAAGGTCTGTTCCAACCCAAACCATTCTATGTTTCTATGTTTCTATGATTCTATGATTCTATTTTTCTATAATTTTAACTAGAGATCACAGATTTTTCTCAATCTCTTATGGATACCTAGGGACAAACTTGAATATCCAGAAAAAAAAATATACCTGTTGATTTGGATTTGGATTTTGGATTTAATCAGATTCACCCTGCCCACTTTGATGGAACTACCAGAAGCTCCTTTGGCAGCTGCCTGCTTTTGGTGATGGACAATAAATAAGTAAGACTCTGAGACTATTTTTCCAGTTGTCCTGCAATATGTTTTGCCGTAGGCAAGAGTTATCTATCACCAGTGCTGCTCTAGTCCTTAGGCCATACTCATTGTTCAAGGCTCACTAAATAAAAATCAGTTTAGGGCTTTTTTTTTTCTCAGATGAAATGAGTTTGTGTTTATTTTGTACTCTATTGTGCACCCTCCTACATGCCCACCCACTATTTACCCCATGTGGTAACACAGCAGAGAAACAAGGTTTGCTGTTGTCCTGGGAGTTTATTTTATGTTATCGCTAGTTTGCATTTTATTAACTGGGGCCCAGGGGAGACATGACATCGCCAATATTTGTGATTTTATTGTAAGTTTTACAATATTTAGCCCTCTTATTTTGTGAAGAAAAAAAAGAAGAAAAGAAAAAAGAAAAGGAAAGAAAACAGAAAAAAAAAGACCTTGGGAATGATAAAATAATGCAAGGTTAGTCTAAAAGAATACACGTGCATACTTATATACAAACAGATGTATTGCTTTTAAAAATCATGCCATTTTTTAGCTGATCTCATTATTTAAAAGCCTGATTTGTGATTTTGAACACTTGTGGTTGGCAATATGGGGTAGTTTAGCAGAAATTGCCTGGGTTTTATTTCCTTCCAATGGGGATAAAACAGGGTAGAAGCCTACATCACTTGCATAAAATGGGAACATGCAGTAAAGTTTATCTGAATCCTTTTAGAAATCTAAATTTTTTTTCTTTATTTTCCCTTTTAGTCATTGTTTACCTCTGTACTAATAGACTCTTGCCTTTTATTTGCAGCCTAAATGAAGGCAGGATATTAAAGTAATCTTCCCAGAAACCAAACCCTTGAAAAAAATTTTACTGCTTGCTTTGAGTTGCTCCAACTTTCTTATTCTTATTCAAGCTTGGAAAACTCCAAAGTCTTCTAGGTTTACTGAGCACTAAAAATTCATTATCTATATTGAATTAAAGTTAACCTAGTCTTTTGAAAGGTTACTATACATTGAACAGAATGGTGGATAGCCATATTTTACTCATACTGTTACCCCTTCAGTTTCACATTTAGTTTTCTGCCGTTACCTTAATTACTTTTGATGAAACAATTTTTCAGCTGCAGTTGTTTTGCTTCTTTAAAGAAAGGGGGTTTGATTGGCATTTGTAAAGGAAGGTAAATTTCAAACAATATTTAAAGAGAGAGAATGTCCGTTATGTAACTAAATATCTAAAAATGGAAACAGTTTTTAGTTATTAATATGGAATTTTTAGAGCATGAAACAAATGGATCCTATCATGCATGAATCAGTATGAACTACTGAACATACCTTTTTATTCATTGCTGCATAAATATTCTGTGACTGATTATGATTTGTAGTGAATTAAAGAAAAAAAAATCAAATGGCTATAGAAATAGAAAAAGATACCTGGACCTACTGGTAAGTTTTATGTATATTCTCATGACATGCCTTGATAGCAATGGGATGGAAGGAAGCGACAGTTGATACTGATTTAGTAGTACTGTGGCTTGGTAAAAAACTACAAATTTGACAACACCTAGGTAGTACTATTTGTACCTTTTAAAAGACTTTCCTGTGTCTGTTTGGATGCTGTTTAATCATATCTACATTTGTAAGTTTTGTCCTGATTGCTGAAGTAATGAGAAAGCAGATCTATAAGGATGAGGCCAACGCACTCAATACCAGCTGCACAGAGCATAAGTGTAACACATCCACTGAGTGTATTTATGAGACCTGTCTACACTGTTCTGTCAGCTTTCTCTTGAGAGCCGTGATCATCCTTAGACATAAGCAAAGTGAAAGTGCCCCAAGGTGAAGGGATTCTGTCTGTACCTATGCTGCTTGACCTAGGCACGAGTTGCTTCAGACATGCTGATTATTCCACAAGACTTTCTAGCACCCCTGAGAAATCTCAGGTAGCCCTTGAGTTGTGCTCTGCTTGTGATCCCTCAGGCTGTTTGCCGTAAGGAATTCTGTCTGCCTCTCACCATTATCTACCAGCTCTTCTGATTATCAGGAAAATGTGGGAAGGAGGGAGAGAACATGAATCCAGACCCCAAGGCTATTCGCCTTCTCCAGTTTCCAAAGAGCTGTCTATACCTGTACCTAGCAGCTCACAATAAAACAGCATAACAAGTACTTGCCTCTCAGGATTAGCCTGCCTGTATCCTTGATGGAACATGATGGCCTTTCCCACTGGAGATGGGACAACCATCATATCCCACAGTCACCCTCCATCACTCCCTACCTGAACATCCTCTTGAAGAAAGCTTTGCAGTTGGCCTTAGAATAGCAGAGGCCACAAGTCCTCAGCGAGGCTGGGAGAGATGGAAAACCCTCATGGAGCTTTTCTGTGGAGGAAAAAAGTGTGAATTTGTAGGCAAGGTACCTGCAACAGCACCAAGTCAGGAGATAAGCTGCAGGTTGCAGTGAATTGTGCCAGCATGGCAACCTGGAGCTGTACAAGAGGGAGGAACTGGGAAGTAGGCTGGATGATAGGGGATAAGGTGACGAGCAGGGTCCGTGTCGCACTGTATCCCAACTATAAATAGATTATAAATAACTGCTTTTCTCTCTCAGCACATCCCTGGTTTTGGATGCAGGCTGCAGGCAGGCCTCTTACCAGTTCAGAAGTGATGCACCCGAGCACGCCTTTGCTGGGTTTCGGGAAAGATTGGGTGCCAGGCGCAGGCTGACCCCACACACCACGGGCCTGTGGTCACCAGCATCAAGAGACAAAATGGCCGCCGGCCAGGGAGGGGCGCGGTGCTGCTGAGCCGAGATCTGTCATTGGCTGGTGGCAGACCACGTGCCAGGGAAGGTGTTGCCAGGCAGAACAGGGTCGCCTGGCAACGTGGGGCAGGGAAGGACGAGGGTGGGGAGGGCGAGGAGAGCCCGCCACCCCTCGAGGCCAAAGGAAAGGGGAATGAAGCCACCGAAACTGTGCAGGTCTGTCTGCACGGAGGTCCCCTCCTGGCTCTGGCTGTGGCCGCTCACACTCAGACTGTCCCCATGGAGTCTCAGGAGACGTTCCTGACAGTGTGGCTGGCGGCCACCCTGCCCAGCACATAGGGTGGCAATACCAACAGCCGAATCAATTTCCATCGTAGGCATTTTTATGTGGCACTGTTTGCTTCCAGGGGTACTAAGCCATGGAGTAACCCACGTCGCTCTGTGGGGAAGGTGGTGGCAGCCTCAGGCAGGGATCTGGCCAGGGAGAGGACAGTGCTTCCCCCACGGCACCTTGGCCACATGGCTCTGAAAATGTCCCTCAGGACCACCCGCAACCAAGGGGAGGTGGGTGGCCAGGCAGCTTGGCATCAGCCTGTGGGGTGATCTTACAGGACAATACAGAGGCAAACCAGATATTAAGATTAGCAGTCTGGAGGTGTTCAGTTTTTGTGAGTACGCACAGGCACTGTGTGTACGTAAAGAGAAGATGTCTTTCCATGGTGTGTAAAAAGCAAAGTAGCAGGTATATAGAACAGTATACGGAGTTTCCTTATTCCTTTACCCACTGAAAACTTTACATATGTAACACAGTATGGTGTATATGCTTGCAAAACATATAGTTACATCATTAGTCATTCACAGAATAATGAATTAATTAAAATCAGAATATTTCTGATTTCAAGATGAAGCAGTCCTGTTCGTGTTTTATTGTTTAAAGGGAAATGCATAGGTCAGACATTATATCTGGGATTAACATTAGTCTCTTAGTTTCACACATAGATTAAAATCTTAATACTTTGTGGCTAAATCTCACTACCTAAAAAGAAGGGGATAGAAATACCCTTTATCCAGTCTCATTTGTCCTTCACTGCTTGTGATGAATATCCTACAGTCACCTGCAGAGCACCTAGCACTACCAACAAAATTCAGACCCAGGACTTCTATTGTTATAAAAAATGTTAAAAAAACGTGAAAGAGGAAGCGGAAGAGAAAAAGATGCTGAGGAGCAGCACAGAGGAGCTTTCCACTGGTAGTTCCTTGAAACACTCCTATGAAAAGTTATGCCAGGCTCGAAAACAGTTGTTAACACTTTTCTACCGCTACGAGTGAAAGGAAGCACCCGTCATCTATATATTCCTACAGCAAGGAAAATGGGGCACAGGGAGAGCTCCACAGGGCTCCATGCAAAAACTCTTACACTGCCAACCCTTCTGCCTGTGACACCATGCCACTGCTTTTTTCCAACCTCCTGTAGAGAAAGGTAGGTTTTCTCTAGTGTAGCATATTAACATGGATACAGTAGCCATCAGTTCTTCTGCACAGGCTGAACTCTTGCAAATGAGCAACTCATGAAAAACAAAACTCTGCCAAACTGGCAACATACATACTAAATAAAATGTAGTATAGCTTTTTGTCAAATCAAAGAAATGCAATTACTAATAAAACCCTAAAAGGAAGACTTTTCTAGCACTAGGCAGATCAAGCCTAGAGAAGGAAAAAGATAGATAGGAAATGAGTAGAAGAGTTGGTTTCTCTTGGCTTATGATCAGGGTATTTAAAGGAACGTTTTCTTTCCTGAAAGTCAAGAGGAAGGAAAAGATGGAGACAAACTATAGCTGGTTCAGGCAAGGTTTTTATAGCTCTTTTGCTCTGAAAGCACATGAGACATTAGGCTGTTTCTGTCTTGAAACGGCTACATGAACCCAACACTTTTTTCCCTCTACCTAGTGGCTCTCTCAGCTGGATACTCTAGAATAAAATATCTTCCCTCTTATAGCATTTTGCTGTGAGGTAACCAATTTATTGTTGCCACACCTTTTTTTTTTTTGGTAAAGACAACATAGCCAAATATTTTATGTGTGAATGGCGTGAGTTTTCATACCTGTGTCTAGGTGGATTTAATGCATTAGTAGTAAGTTAAGTAGTAGGAAAAATAAGCTGAGTTTTGCTTCCAAAATGTATGCTTAATCTCTTGTTTCTGAAACAAACTTTATTTCATTAATTTATTTAAATAAAATCAAGATTCTAAAATTTCACAGGGAGCTAAATGTTAAAGACTTTCCAAAATTGAATTACTTTAAGTGTCCACATGTGGAATTAGTTGGAAAACTTCATGAGAGAGATATTATGCTACATCTTCTTGTTAGAAGTCCATTATCCAATAAAATCCAGATATTCTTATCCAGCGTGAAAGATGATGCTGCCTTATATCACGTTTTCCTTTGGCTTCCATGTATTTATCTTCTTCAAATTCTAATCTGAATTCATTAATACTACCAAGGAAAAACTTACAGAATTATTTATTTCCCTGGATCAGCTATTTCACCATTCCTAAGTATAAGCATTGCATTTGTCATCTTTTCAACTTATTACCGCTAGCTTGGTAATATTTACTAAGGGTCTTTGTTATCACATGGACAATTGTATGGTGGGTTTTTTTCAGAATCCAGGGGTAGACATTACATGCTTCTCTCAACCGGAGTTCAGTAATCTCCTGAAGTTCCCAGTTCTGATTTCCCTATCTTTATTCTAACTATTAATCTTGCCTTTAGTCCTGGTGGTTGAAGTCATCATCCTAACTTAAAACAAAGCACTCCTTGCATTTCTGGAGCCAAATCTAGATGATGCGCTGTCTTTAACCCCAATTCCTGACCTTGCAGCCCGTTTTTCCTTTCCCTGTTCTCTTCTGCTTTGTATAAACTGAAGAACTTTTTTTTGCCTGAAGATTCTGCCTTTGAGGCAGATAAAGATCCAAACCACCGCAGAAAGCTTTGTAATGAATGCCAACACCTTGAACTACACTCAGGAACTAATTAGCAGTTGATGTAGTAACAAGTCAAGAAGCTGTTAATTCACACTAAAAAAAAGTCAAGTCTACCTGGGTAAATTCATTGTCAACACACTCATTTAGACAGATGTTTACAACTGGCACGCACATACAGTACATATGTACACACACGTCTGTCATGGGCTGTGTATACACACACACGCTTAAGTTTACAGGTGATACTATCTCACTAAAGTACAATAAAGTATAATTTCTTGAGTAGAACTTTCCCTGGTTTAAGAAAACCGCACTTAACTTTACCAGGAAAGATGTACAGACAATGGACGTATTAATTGTTAGGATCCTGCAGGGATGACTGCTTGTATGTCACTGAGGAAGACACTAACCACTGTAAGTCACAGATCCAGTTTACATTTTTATTTCCAGCAACCAAAAGGAGTCAGTCTTCCCTCGTGTCTCTTTGAGAAGAGATCCTCTCCATGAGCAATGCATGCCAAATGATATGGAGATAATACATAACAGGATTTGCTGCATTAGTATAAAAAATTGAGATTGGTCATGTCTTCTCATGACACTCCCAGTAGGTTATGCCGGTTCACTGTGCTTTAGTGTTTTACTTACAGCAATGTTACTGCTTATAATTTCAGCTGAAGCACGGCAATACTTTTTAATAGGTCCTGTGCACTGTATTGGGCACCCCAAGGTGCCCCGCTCTGCTGCCACACTCCCTGGTTCTCCACGGACCCTGGGAGTTTCTATGTACTGTACTCTGAATTCCTTTCAGAAAGTAATGCGATTGCAGGGCTTAGGATCAAGACAGATATTTCCCGTGATTCTTCTTACTTCATCTGTCAGCACCATTTTCAAAGACCTGCTAAGCAGTGTGGAGAGACCACCAGTGATTGTCACAGTCTCCCTGAATGAATATAAATAAATTGCCACCAGCAAATCTGTAGTTAAATGATGGCCTGTACCTCAGGGCACTTTACAAGATCACTGAAAACACATCGTTCCTCCTCCTACATATTTTCTAACAAGAAATGTACTGCATGGTATATTGCTTTCAGACTCAGCCAGCAAAATCTGACTAGTGATGCAGGTAATCAGTCTCAGATCTTCAGGATGTCAAAAGCCGATTTCGTAGAACTGTATTGAGTTCCTCTTGGAGTGGTAGCAAGAGAAATCTGCATATGAGTTCCCCTCAGCATGAAGAATCACATGGAAACCTCTCAAAAAATATTTTGCTGCTTATCAGTAGCTAGTCTGGTGCTTAGTTTGGTGCGGGCAGACAAATCAACACATTTTTTTAGTGACAACGAGCCTAGTTCTGAACAAGATACTATCCTCCTACATCATAAAACACAGCAGAGAGACAGACGTAGATCCACACATAGGTAACTAGGGACGTGTTTGTATAGTTAGGATTATATAATTATACTGTAACCACTGATGCGACATAGACTTTTTCATTTTAACTTCCATCCCTTGCAATTCACAGAGAGATAAAGGTGATGATCCATGATACTGCAAGGCTTGATTAATGAGCACTAGGTTACTGCTCACATGGACGTTTTGGAAAGGTTCTAGATAGAGGATCTCTATAAGGTCAAATTTTTTTATTTTATTTGAGAAATGGAATTTCTGCTGTGACGGCAGTAACAATAAGGCATTGTTCTTTCCCATCGTCATCCTGAAGATCCAACTTATCATTTGTAATCTTGGTTTATGAAGCCTTTGCTGGACACTTGCACAGGTAAGAACATCTATATCAGGGCAAACACCCTGTTTCTGACAAGTCCAGGTGCAGATACTCTGGTATAAGAACAAGACAAAACTGCAGCACTACTTGCCCTTGCAGTTCAGGAATGTCTTCATGCTGGAAAAACTTCAATGGACTCTTATTACATGCATTTGTCCAGTTGCCTTTTGAATTCATGTAACATTTTAATATCCAGAATGTTCTGTGCCAAGGATTTTCACAATTTAAATATACACCGTGTGAAAAAAGTATCTCATCTTGATTTGATTTCAGTCTGTTATCTGCATAGGAATAAAGAAGGTCTTTACACCCCAAGTGGCTGTGGAATAAAAATAGTGTATTTGAAAGATTTAGGAATAGAAGGAAGATACTGAAGCTAGAAGTGGAAAAGAAGTATTTTTCTGTTGTGATATGAATTTGTTTTTCTTTTAATTACTGTGATAGGACCAAAAGAGAAATGTTTCTGCATAGATTGGAGCAGTAAATAAGCATTTGCTTAGCATTTCCCCTAGATGTTTTACTTGGCATATTACAGCCCAGCTGGAACTACTCTGCTTTCTGGAGAATGACCAGGTATAGGGTTTACGTATGGAACCATGATACAATTTCAGGCATGACCGTTGTACATACAAGCATAGTATGGCTGGGCGAACACCCTATGCTGGAATCATATGAGGAGCTCCTGGCTCAGCTCTAGCATGTAAACGAGGTGACCTATTAGATGGATTAGAACATTCTCAGAGCAGTACAAGGCACTCAGGTCAGGAAAGGGCCTGACCCCAGTACCCAACAAAGTTACGTAGAAAAACCTGGGAGGACTTAGGTATCTGTTAGCTGATCTGTGATGGGTATGATTCCCTTTGTACTTTGCAGCCCCTCAGTCTAGCCCCCAGCCCAGTAAACCTATTTGCAAACTTGTTTTAGTACCTTGCATTAAAATGCCATAAGATTTGCAACAAATAATAAGTATTCAATGTGAAGAGAAAGCTATTTAACATGAGAGGACTCCAGATAACTTGCCACATATATGAAGCGTACAGTGCTTGCCACAAACAGGAAGTGTACAATGGACCTTGCAAACCAGGACTTAATTATTCTATTTTGTTCCCATTGAGAATCTGACACCCAGATTTCTGTAAAAGCAAGTAGGAAGGTCTGTGGCTTTCATCCTTGTTAGACAGTAATTCCCTGTTTCACTCCAAAAATTAAAAAATAAAAAGTAGTATATGTAGAAGAGTATATTTGTCTATACGGCTACCAGTACACTGGGTCAATACAATATTCCCTTTGTACGTGTTAGCATCATTTGTTTCCTTTGTTGATACAATGATTTTGTTATTTTTGCTGTCAGTAGCAAGGGAGATAATGGATTTGTTATTCGTGGAATTATCTATCTATGACTGGGAAGCAGACCTGACTGTAGCACTCATATTTCTATAATATATCTGTAATTATGCATTCGGGAAATTTGACAGCAAAATGTCAAAACAAAAGCAGATTTGCTCTGTTGAAGGTACTTGAAGACAAACAGCGTTACATCAGAAGCTTGTATCTGGTTCAGACAGGCTATTTACTGCAACAAAAAAATAGCCTTTTGAATTACTTTCAGCCTTCCATACCTCATGTTAAAAGGCTACTGTGGTGCTCTGTCACTTACTTACCAGCAGAGCAGGGGTCAAAGATGAACAGGAGTCACCAAAAGAGTTAAAGGAAATGATCACTTCAAAAAACTGATTTCCTGTACCTTTGAAAAATGAGTGTTTCCTTCAGTAGCATTTAATAGTTATAGCTAAGTACATCTCCTACCTTACAGGCATTGCTAACACCCCATGTGGGGCATTATTGATTTTCACACAAGAGAATGTCTGCTTGCTTGTTGGAGCTACAATAGCGCACACAGGAGACTGTACCAAGCTCCAAAAAGTACCAGTGATAAATTCCCTTGTTCGTTGTGAGGGACAACATATTCCTTTCCCTTACCCCTCCAATATCTACAGTCTGACAGCTTCATACATCGATGTTTATGAATCACCGAACAGGCAGTGGGAGTTAATTCTACGAAAAAATTAGAAGGTGATACATTTCAGATTACAGTTGAAAGTGGAGTTTAATTGTTTACCTAAGAGGAAGTTAACACCGAAAGAGTTTTGATCACCGAAAGACTTTAGGTTTAATGCATTAATTTTTTCAAAAAGATACCATTTCAATACTGTTTTTTGCAATGAGTCTAACGAAATTGCAATTAGCACTAACATCAAGGTGAATCTTTTGCTAGAATCTCTTACATAGGTGGTAAGAAAAGACTGAAATTAGGGTTTCTTGCTACAGACGCAGGTGTGACTTCTGTACCTGCACTGAAGGTTTCCATCAGACCCATGTGTAAAGAGACATCTGAGCATTCAGTCTGGAAAATCTATGGTGGCTGTCACACAGCACTCTCTCTCTTCACCTTCCTAATTCTTATTTTGCTTTTGACAGTTGGTAAGTCATCTTTTTAATGGCTCACCACAGTTTTAATGCACAACTTCAGACCAAATTGTTTGAAACCATGACTTAATTCATGGAATCTATTAAAAAATGTGTTGACAGCCTTCATTCCAGGAAGAAAATGTTAATTACTTGTATCACAGTAGCACTCAAGATTCAGGCCATATTGCCCTAGATTATAGATATGCATAGTTCTTCTATCTGACTGTTTTTTTCTCAAAATGGAACTGACTGATGTGAAGTACTGCCACACTTATTTTGCACACTACAGAGCTAGCTGTTATTATTGTATGGGTGAGGAATGCTGCCAAAGCCATGTTAAGTGAACTATTTAAGGTCGCAGAGAGGTCTGTGGCAGAGCAAAGAATCACTTATGGCCATGTTTCCTGAGACTTTCTCTGGCACAATAAGAATCACCTTTCCTGAGGACATAATGTCCATATAATGGTAGAGAATGTATATGATGGAGAAACATGACTTTTAAAACCTGGCTGTTCCTACCTGATGTTTTGTACTCTGAAGCTCAATTTTGAGACATCCTTGGGGTTTGGGTCTCAGAAAAAAATACTCTGCAAGTCCACCAAACCCAAAATGCTTCCAACTGGGCATTTAAAATCTGGGGCACCCAGATCAGTGGCTGTTTGTGAACATTTGCTCTTACAACTGTGATTTGACCTATATAAGAGAGTAATTCAGAAAATGTCTGGAGTCTTGTTTTGTTCAACAGATCTGTAACTGATATGGGCTAATGAAATATCATTCACCATAGTTCCTAGCCAGATTCACAACAACTTCTTGGTCCATCTGTTCACTGAAGACACAGCATTTTACATATCTCTTTGTACCCATATTTGTAAAGTCTGTATTTAACTTCCTCCCCTATATTTATGGTTCTTTCTCAGTCAGAAATACAGAACAACAGAAAATAATATAGACTGGGTACAATAAGAACATAAACCTCCTCTCAAAAAAAAAACCCCAAACCAACACGCTTGAATCTTTACTGCTATTCAAAAATACATATTTATGTGAATTCACTTCAGAGTTCTTGCTCTTCTACCAATAACGAACCACAAATAGCTAAAGTGAACACCACATGAATAACGAATAGGCTAAATATTAATCATTCAAAATATTCACTAAGTACTTAGAATTTTTAACTACTTAAAAAGAACGACAATTTTTTCTGCTAATGATGTCTTAAGCAAAAAGGAAATGAAATGAATAAGTAAGGATTTTATTTTATGCAACTTCTGTGGATGGTTATTACCAAGCTTTTACATATATATTTTTCTTACAGATGCTGGTTACATGTTGGAACAATAATGATATTTTTAAAAATATGCTGCTGACTTATTCCTTAGAATTGCTGATTAATAACTTCTGTTTCTCTGTTTATAAGATACAGATAAAGGCAAGGACTCTTTAAATTAGTTTTTCCCCAACAATACCATTTAGTGTATATGTAAATGAAGCCATAACATTTAAGAAAATGTGCCAAGTCATAAACATTAAAGCTTTTTATTGGTTGAAAGGATTTGCATGAAAGAGTTAAGTTTGTCTTCAGCACTGTGGCTTTTTTCTTTTATTGTCTTAACTGCCAGGAAATGATGCCTGATTATAAAAGACTGATGGAAAAAATAAGTTAAAGGAGCCCACGTTTCATTTATGAATTTTTAAATAGAGATATGCACAGGTAACTCTCTTGTTTTACCCAGCCAGGCTGTACAGAAAGTGTGCAAATTTATTTCCTTGAAATAAAAAAAAAAATTTGAATCCTCAAAGTTGTAGTGTCCCACTGATTTACTTTTCTTTCTTTTTTGAGTAATAGGCTGTTGGTGAAAAGGGGTTAAATACCGTTTCTAAATGAAAAAGTGTTTTATTGTGTCAAGTGTCAGGAAGTGAGTAGAGGTGCAAAGGAAAGAGAGAGCGAGAGAATAAGATCGTTAGAGCTGATACCATGAAGTGTAACATAAATTCAGAGATGACAGAGCAGGTGAGGTCTTTGAAATGCAGCCATCACAATAATGTCGCCTACAGCTGAGAATCCACAGAATAAGAAAAAGAAAGAAGAAGGAAAATAAAAGGGAGGGGAAAAAGAAAAAAAAAGAAAGAAAAGAAAGAGAAAAAAAAAGGAGGGGGGCAAAAAAAGAGAAGAAAAAGAAAGAAAAAGCATAACCACAATGCAAATGTGATCTAAATACAGAGCAACAGACTTTACTATATGGAACTGACTGAAACAATCTTTCAAAAAATCCTTCCTAGTAAGCATTGAGTAAAATAGTAAGAACATTATGCAGACCTTCCATAGGAAGTATGTCGTTTCTCTTTAGCAAGTGACTTGCTTGCAATGCCAGATTCCGTCTTATAGAATCAAATTAGAAACATAAATTGCACGAACATTTGGCCTTACACATATTGTTACTTTGACTGTTCCTTTTATCTTGTCAGATACCACAAACTTTGACAAGTTTATTTGTGGTCACTGTGACAAATTCTCTAGTAGTGGACATAAGTGTACATATTTGCCCCAATAAAGTATGTTGTCTTATACCAGCCACACTTTTTTTTTGCATATAAAGTTCCTTAATGGCTATCCAAAGTAATGATCACAGGAAATTTCCCTTCTATTCTTTTCTCCTAGTGACATAGTATTTCACCCCATAGGCAACATGTTACCCTTCTTAACTCTCTCAGCCACATGCGTCCCATTGGTTTTGCTGCCTGAGGGCAAAAAATCCTGCAGTCAGGATTACTCAGACAAAGCTCACATTGAAATGAATAGGAGTATTACTCACATAAGGCTAAAAGCCCCTTGTCTGGTTATTCAGAGAAGTGATATACAAGGTGGGCCAAGTTTTCAGATGGTATAAATCAGTGTAGGTCCACTACAACAGCACAGAATTAGTGTGCTTCAGCCAAGGAAGCGGTGCTACATGTGCTGCACTTTCATACTATGAAGGAGATATTTGTTACATCAGGAAACAAGGTTGATGCTACAGTGGCCTTGTCAATTAAAAAAAAACAAAAAGGAACCTAAAGAAAAAAGCTACTTCACAACATTAGGACGCCTTCGGTCCAAATGTTGCATCTAGTTATGATGAGAGAACATATAACAAACCATATTTCATCAAAGAGCAAACTTTGCAGGGCTCATACAAGATTCATTCCTGTTTACATTACATGTCAGATTCCTAGCAATTTCTCTTGCTGTTAACGTACTAAGAGCTGCGTTGCATCTTATGAAATCTATTTAAGTTTCAGAGTTGGGAAGAGGAGGACTACAAACTTTTCAGAAAAAGGATTAGAAAGAAAGGCACTCGAAGTCAGTATGAAAAATGAGCACTATCTAGAATAATGGACAGCATGTCAGACTGGTAAAGAAGAGGAGCAAGGCACGCTGACAAAATCAAAAAGGAAAAAAAAAAGGTTTTTCAAATTCAAACATCTATGTGCTACCAAGTATTCTGGAACTAAAACAGTTTTAAAAATTTGCCCAAATAGGAAGCTACTTGTCAAGCTTCCGTAATTTATATGCCATTTGCTTAGATGAGAAAGTCAACATGGGCTGATGCTCTAACAATTAACATTTAACTTGTCATGCGTAAGCAATTACTACAGTATCACCTCTTTCTATGCCGCAAGCACATGTCTTGCGCTTACCTATAATGGAAAAAAAGGACAAAGGGCTAAAGAAAAGTTTTTAAAACACAGACATCTTCTAGAGTGGAGAATTTTTACCCAACTGACTCGTTTTTTAAATAGACATGATGGAAACAAGACTCTTTAATTATTATGTAAGACCAAATTGAAGCTGACTGCTGCAGAAGATAATCGGTGTAAGGCTGCAAGAAGAGCAGTGCAGTAAGTTCTAGCTTGTTTTCATTGATGGCTACTACTGACAAAGTATCCTAATTTGGGAAAGGTATTTTGCAGAAGGAGTTCTCTTGTCCTGAAATCTATGCACCCCGATGAACGAGCTGGCCATTTAACATGTTTTCAAAGAGCTTTTTAAAGTAGATACACCAACCGATGATATTTTAGACCTTCTCTCTACACACTTCTCACACAATATTTATTATACACTTCTTTTCACAGCTTTTAACAGATAAATTTTTTTGCTTTGAGCAGGAGAGGATGGACTAGATGATCTGTAGAAGTCTCTTCCAACCTCAACTATCCTGTAATTCTGTGATCTTTTCAAAGGCATAGCTCTGTTCTTTTAGTACTTTCTGTTTCAGGAAAAAGTTCAGCTCAGATTTAAATGGTCTAAACTCCACCTTTGCTCTTACATACACTGTTTTTTAATAGTGAGATGTCTTTTACAGCATGGAGTGATCTTGTGAGCTTTTTATTTCTGTAGTACTTGCACTACTGCATTTGGCTTGGCAGGGGAAAACCCCAGAATAAGTGGGGGAATTCTTGGACTTGAAATCCATGCGCTGAATCTTTAATTTCGGTTGTTATAAATTGTATTTCTACCTCGTTTCTTACTTGTATTCTGCTATTTTTTTAGTCTGTGTGACTCCTATAGTAAACAACAGTACTTCCATGATGTATTTTCTTTTCTTTGACCAAGAGTATGTTCAATGAATTTGCAAGCAACTTCTCAGATTCTGGTAGAACAAATGGGGAAAAAAGGTTCCCGGTCATCCTTAATTACCCAGCTAAATCTGTGTCTAGCGTATCACCAGGCTGCTACTTTTCCACTGCTCTTATCTGTGACACCTTTGTCTAATATACAGCATCTAGATTTGATGTATGGCAGGAGTGGACATTTTGGTTCTCTAGTGGCAAGGGACTGCTTAGTGACAATAGAATGCATTAGAGAAGTACACAGAAAAAGCAAAGGCTTGATCCCAGATTAAAAGGATAACAAGACAGTTTAGTTTAAGAAGTTTTATTTCATAAGCAGAGTGCTGGCCTTTATGCAGGACATAAAGAACGTCTCACAGCCAGGAGGAACTACCCTACATAACAGATTTGCCCTCAGTACCCAGGTCTCCGAGTACAACTACCTTCTGTGGGCTTTGTGTGAAAAGAATCTCAGCAGGAAGACAATACAGCTCTTGCTGTTACTTGATTTCTCACCAGAATTGGAGCAATGATGCTTATTTCCTAGTGTCCACTGAGCTCATTGCCTGCCTGCTCCTCTCCGTGACCTCATTTGGAGCAAATCTCAGGTAAAACAGAGAGCATTCCTATGCAGCCCAAGGAGCATCATGGAGCATCTTATATGGGCAATAGCCGTTCTTGGGTACCTGCAAGCACATCTTCCTCTTTACAAAGGAGCTGGATGCTGCAGTGCTGGGTACCACTGACACTGGCACTTCAGCTTGAATCACACAGATTAAAGCAACGGATATTCACAAAATTAGTTAAATCTTTTCAGGAATTACAGAAATGGATAAAATAGTGAACGAGAAGGAAATAGATACGGTCCTCTGGAGTGTTTTATAACTTGACTAAAGGTATCATGGATAGCAGGGACTTTACAGGCTGTCAGCATTAACATTAGCAGTTTTTAACCATGACCTGAGCTCTGACAAGCTGTTTCCACACTGTCAGTCTCTCTGCTTGAGGTGGCAAGTCATATATAGTAAAACTGTCCAGACTTTAACTGTGCAGTTACTTAAAAAGCCTATCTGGTGCATTTGCCTGTCCCACCAGTACGAAGAGAGCCTGGAAAAGTCTGAGTGACCTGTTAATCTGAGCAATCTTATTGGATAGTTAAAAACAAAACATCAACATGCATCGCCAGGTTGCCTTGAGAATCCTCACTGCCTTTCTATTTCAGCAGATTTTTTAGAAAATACCTCACTGCTGCTCTAGCGTAGGCATTGATTAAAATACTATTTATTAAAGAATTAAACAAAAGGCATTTTCCCACCTAACCACTAAAATGTTCACTAAAAAAATTTGTTGAGTAGAAGGTACTAATTATTTAGGGATATGTATGCTATTGATTTTTAATATCATCTGGCCTTTTTGCTGTGCCCGTGAATCCAGTAGCACTTTTCAAATCCTGGCTGTGGGCATGCTTGCTGGCCAGAGTGGGATGACAGCTACTGTGCACTTGGAATTGCACAGGAAGGAGACCTGAATGTGTAGGATCGCAAGTGAGTTGCAGCATGGCAGTCTTGCCACGTCCCCAGTCTGGACAGCAGACTGGACAACAGGGAACTCAGTTGCTCCTCAACGCAGATACAGCAAATAACGCTTAAATACTTTTACAAATCCACTCTATTGTGCCAGATTATATCTGAGTAAATTCCTTCCTTCCTTCTTTAACCGAAAGAGGTACTGCATTTCCTAAAAGGTCCTACATTTTCATTAAGAATAAAAGGATATTTAGAATTTCTAGCAGCACAAACCTCTGTCTGAACAGTATGAACGAAGATTATAATTTCATACTGAAAACCTGGAACAGTCAGACTATAAGGTGAAGATTCTAGGTTATAACTAAAACAAAATGCCTGCTTTAGATGAAGTCAAAATCAACACTAAGTATTTATATTTTCTTCTCAATAGCTGGACCTTAGAGGACTCAAGATAGAAACCTGACATTTTCTTTCTAGGTATATATGATACCATCATTCTCAAGCAGAGTTCTTACTATTGTGTATACAAACATTTCCCTGTGCATGAAAGCACCCATCCCTTTATCCAGCCACTCCTTAACCCCTTGGCACATAGCCCCTCTCTCCACTTGAAGAACTGATGCATTTAGCCACCTAGGAAGTCATTACCCACTCTGACAAGCCAGTGGCAAAGAAGAACCATAATGCACTGAGACAGGGAAGATTTTCTTGCCTTCCCCATTTAAAGAAAGAAGTCCAATATAGATGATAAAGTAGATAGACTGCGCGTACCTGTAGAGCACTGAAGACAGTCATGAAACCCTTAGATCTATAGGCAATAATAATGAGATGCTGACTTTCTTGAAATCTGCACATTAAATAAATGTGTGAATTTAAACCTGATGCTAAGAACCATGTATATGAACTTCTACATGATGATTACTACATACATACATTGATTAGTAGAGGCAAAACTTTGGAGCACAAAATTTTAAAAGCAGAAATAATAACTCCTGTGCTAAAGTCACAATTTTTTTTTTTAATTTCTTGCTTTCTAGGTCACTTTCTAAACAGAAAAAACTGTTGTCTCTCATGCAGCGGCTTTACATTAAGTCTCCACTACAAAAAAAACCAAAACAATGAGAAATGAGAAACTGAAGCTTATAGAAGGGAAAAGTTATGCAAATATATGTTTGGGGGGCGGCGGGGGGGATGTCCGTAAAATTCTATTGTCTGCAATACCAGTTTAGCATTGCTGGATACCTACATCTGCCCAAATACCCTTATAAGAAGGAAATGTCAGGTAAACTTCAGTGCTGGTAAAATTTTAAATACTAGGGCAGCTGTACAGCAAGTTCCTTCCTCTGTGATTTTGGTGTGGGAATGTGAGGTCAAAGCTGCTGTGGTAGTACATACTTTCATGTTTTTTGTAGGGGTAAAAGATATTTTGCTTTGTACACCTCCCCAATACTAGTCCTGTTCCATCTCACAATGGAAGAGTTGGAAGCTTTCTTTGAGCCTTGATGAAACAAAATAACCTTGGAAGTGACGTTTTCTAAGCTCTAAGGTTCTTTTGCTACAATCTCAAATCAGTCCAAAGAAATCTAAAATAAAAGCTGAATGAGTTGCTAGTAATAATAAGAATTGCAGATATAAAAAGGCTAAATCTGATCCTTCACCTATAGAAACCTGAAAGGTCCTCATTGAATTTAATTGAAGTGATGTATTCAATGCAATTTTTTAAATTAAGAAAGGTTTCTCTCATTCTTGTTTCAATAATGTTATCATAGAATCATAGAATGGTTTGGGTTGGAAGGGACCTTAAAGATCACCTAGTTCCAACCCCCCTGCCATGGGCAGGGACACCTCCCACTAGACCAGGCCACTCAAAGCCCCATGAATTGAGTTGTGAATCTGAAAGTGAGTTCTTCTCTCTCGTATCTAGTGGAGTCATGGTATTGTTTGGTAAGTTGTTTGTTTTGCTTTGTCCAAATGATCAATGAGCACCATCAGAATCCTAAAACCAGATTTTCTAATGGACCTCATATGCTGGGACACAAGTTATTAACTGTTCTCATGTCTTACTTTCCTGTGTAAAACAGATAAACTCTGATTATTATATTTGGACAACATTGTCTGAAATGTAATGCTTTGAAAGCCATTTTGAATGTATAAACAGAAAGTATAGAATTGCCAAATTACAAACCACTAATTATTATCTAATAGCGAAGAGGCACAACAATGTCACTAGATCTAAAAGCACTAGCCCAAAAGACTGGATCTTGATTTTCAGTTCCTAAATCTAAACAGAAGTTAATGGTTAGGAACCATCTTTATCTATCTGTGGACTGGAAAGCTAAATCAAATCATCCATGAAACAAAACCTCCTGAAATGCAATTCCATCTGCAAGCTTCAGGGTTTCCTCTTAATTTGAAAATCTAATGTTGAACTCTGTATGTATGTACAGTGGAATGCAACAAAAGAAATGACAAATGAACCATTTAAAGTAACCATGCAGAAACTGGCTAGAGCAGATATTCAGACTTCTCTTGAAGTACATTCTTAGGTATGTGTGCTGTTACCTCTGAAAGGTAAGCTACTAATTATTGTAAAGGTCTTTGTGTCCTCAGCCACCGAAACAACAGAGCAAGCAATTGATAAATCAACCAAGCCCATGTCTCTTCGCATGGAGAATTATTGTCAGGGGAAGGTAAGACATGCAAGGTTTGTATTTGGTTTTTTTCTTTTTATGATTTGTATAGTTTATGTGTAAACCTAGTCAGATTCAAGAAGAAATTTTTTTATTAGTTTTACTCTGCTTTTAATTAATCTTTTGTTGGTTTTGGGGGGTTTGTTTGTTTGGGTTTTTTTGGTTTTGGTTGGTTTTTTTTTTTTGCTAGGATTACTCTTGTATGTGTAATTTTTTTACTGTGCACCCTCAAGGAAAAGAAAACCCAGTGACCTTGAAAGGAAAGCACTGGAGGGGAAAGGTTTTTAGATCCTAGGGTTCCTTCTCAGTGTCATTCCACAGTTAGTACAAAGGTCCCTTCTTGGAGCCGGTTGTTCAGCCATCAGACTGCTGTGAGACAGTGAAGCCAAAAGATCACAGAAAAAACAACAGCTGATACTGGAACTGGTCACAGCAAACTTCGTGCAGGGGAGGTCACTGTTCTGAGGAGTGTCAACTGGCAAACACTTTGAAATCTGCATTCGCTGCTTTGTAAGAAATTTCTTCACAAAACGTCCTTTGCCAGAGGTTAGGGAAAGGGGACGAACAAAATTCTTATTACAGGCCAACTTCATCAACTTGTAAATAGAATGGCAGCAACAGGCCAGCAAACTTCTGTACCCTGAATTCTGCTTTCCAAGTGAAGGACAGTAATTAGCTGAAAAAAATGCAAGGTTTCTGAGCTTTTCTTCAACATTTCTGAATTTATTTATAGTGAAGAAGAGCGTGTTCTAAATCTCAGTAGTGGCTTATATTAATGAGGGTTCTTCTAATCTTTTCCATGCTGGAAATAAGGTGTTAATAGTTCTAAAATGAAATAGTACCTAAAACACAACTCAGTCATTTTCTTCATAGTTCAAAGTTATTTGCATAAGATATATCACCCTTTGCAAATATTTACTTTGCTATAGCCAAAGACACTGCAAATTATATGTGATGGGTTTGAACTCTCGTCTTTCACACTTGTCTTTGAGTTTGTGTCTTTCACTCTTGCTGGGTTTCAGAAAGATGAAGAGAGAAAAATAATTTCTTTCTCGAATAAGATCCAACGTGGACTTCAAAGTGAAAGACCTGAATTCTACCTATAAAATTTGATTACAGCCTGATTAAAAAGATGGGGGGAAAAAAGGAGCTGTATTCATGGGCTCATTACAGGCACAAAAAGGGGATGCTCATACAAACCATAGAGAATTTAAAAGATTTATTTATGATGTATTACTGTAATTTTTAATTTAGACATGCAAATTTTTTAATTTGCACTGACTGCTTTGCCTTAATGGTTTTGATTAATACTTGGAGGTAGTGTTTGTGAAAGAGATTTATACTGTGATTCATCTGCAAAATAATCAAATCATTACCAGCTAATGACAAAGCTGTGAAAAATGATATAGATATTGTGTAACTCCCAGCTATTGCAGAGCACGTGAAGGTACCCAGTACTTACAGCAAATGTGGACTTGTGTTAATAACTGCTCAGAAGTTTGCTCTAGGTCCCTTCTAATTTGGTAACAAAAACCATTGATCTTAATAAAGCTGTCTGATAAAAGTGGCAGTGATTAACATCCCTGAACCCTTCATTCTACTGAACATGCCAAGGTTGGAGACACCCCTTCTCTTGACCCAGAAAGGAAACCCCATAGAAATTTCTACCTATCTCTGCATCTTACTTCAGCACTCACAAACCATAAAGTCTTGTGATGGACAGGAGAGTCCTCAACAACAACAAGAGTAGATAATGTCTGTGGCTTTCATTATTAAAAATAATAAAAAAAAAAATTGCCTGTAGCTTTCTAAGCATTTTGCAATTATATCTTTCTTTCTTCCTATCATGGAATTCGTGCTTCATTTTCTTTTCTGGGAAATATTTTACTGTAAGACTAATGAAAGAATCACTGGGCTGCTAATACAGATGTTTTTTGCAACACAAGTGCATATACACAGACGGACATGCATAAACACTCATGCACGCGAAGTCCAGAGTCTTAGAACTGTCTTCGGCTGGAAACAATTTCAAAATAACCTGATACAATTAGCAAGCAAGATATTCTTTTGCTTGACTTCAAGCTGCTTTTTATAGATTTATAGCAGATTTTCCTTTTTTTTTTTTGCAAAAAGATGTTCCTAAAGAGTAGGTAAATCAGAACTTTCTGCTGAAAAACAGGAAGAAAACAGGAAGAGAAACTAGTTGCCTACCAGCTTGTGAATTTACACCTCTAAACCAATCTAGATCAACAGATCTAAACTAGAGTAGACCTATTAAAAAAAACAGCAAAAGCTATATGGCTTTAAACCAGCTGCTAATCTGGTCCCATTGGTTCCATGGATCTAAGGATGTAGTTTCACCTCAGCACTTAAATTCAGTTTAGTGTATGTTGCTGGCTCTCTCCTTCCTCTTGCCAAGGCATACCTTACCGATATTTCACTTCTATTCAGTGCTGATCAGTTCAGTTCGGTTCACTGATCTGACAGAAGACTAACACATGAAAAATAAATATTTCAGTTAGTTTACTGATGTGACTCACTCTTCAGCTGCACAATTGCTGTAGTTGAGGCAGGGGAAGTCAGGGGAGCGCGCGGGTGGGGAGGGCAGCAGACTGCCCTTTGGACACCAGCCTTCTTGTCAAAGCAGGTCCCCTGCTTTATTAAAGCAGGGGACTTTATTTAAGTCCCCTTTGTTACTCCATGGCGTACACTGGGATCTCAAGCCAAATGCAAGTCCCGCAGAACGCATCCACATTCTCTAAGCTCTCATTTTCTAAGCAGAGGCACTGCCAGAGCTCTTCATGATCATAAAACTATCCTCTGATTTTTCTTACTGCGTGATTCATGCTTTCTATCTGCCTTTCCACAACAGCCTCTAAAACTTCAACAGCCGGCTTATGGATTAACAGTATCATCTTATTTTTGCCAAACCCTCCTATAAAAATGCTTGGTTGTCTGATACAGTGATTCAGCTATTATCACTTGAATATCAAAACCTAGCCAACTCCCTACCTTGGAGGAACGCCAGCCTGTGATGTATACACTCAGGTTTTGGATCCCATGAGTTTGTACAGCCTATGTACCCTTTTCTGAGCACAAGCTTCAAGTGTCTGAGTTCACGTATCAACTTAGACAACTGATAGGTGAGCGAATTCAAGCCTGACCTACTGCCAGTCAAATAAATTCTTCCTGCATGGGCAGGGTTCAAACCAAAGCCAGTCCTACACCAGAGCCAACTTTCTCCACCTGGAGAAGCAGTCTAGAGGGTGAGCCAAATTCTAACTATAAGTAGCCAGGAAAGTTGAGCTTAAATGTGAGCTTAAATCTAAGTTAATGTGATAGAAGTGTCTACTGAGTCCCTAAATCCCTTCTATTGAACTATGCCACACTCAAAAGGACTTCTCTCTAAAGCACGCTCTCAGTTGTGAACAGCAAGTCTGGCCCTTTTACCGTTGAGCTTAAAATTCCACAGCTCTTTCCTCAGTGCCCTTTGCAGTCCCCCGGCTGTTTATTCATCCTGCCTCAGCTTTTGCATTACTGTGGTTGCTCCTACTCTGTCACTGTTCTGGGTAAGAAGAATTCTACAGAAACAGAGACTTGCGGGTACAGTGGGGTAAATGAAAGCCGGAGGCAACCTGAGGTTTGAAAAATATCTACACAAACATGTCTAGGAAAAATATGTTTGTTCTCCATAAACTCGCAGTGACACAATGTGAGTTACCTTAGGAGCTGCCTAGATGGTTCTGTGTGGTGGCTAACTGGCTGTGTGTCGCTGGACCTGCTCAGCTCTTCTTCCCGAGATGTCTTGGAGCGGAAAACTGTTAGTAAAATTGTGTCACCTCTCATTCTGCATTACTTATCTGTGCTACCAAACAATTAATTAGGTCTAATTTTAAGTATTCATCACCTTGTTAATTAAAACTTTCGTTGAGGTCAGTGCAATGTCCTGCAATTACTAAAAGAGCACTCCTTTCCTCCTGAAAAAGGGCTAGCCTAACATTACTGATCTGTGACTTCACAAAACCCAATGATTTCAATACCTAGCAGTGATTCAGTCCAGAGTACTGTGTACACTGATTTTTTAGCCCAGCCGACCTGCAATAAAAAAGAATATTGTCAGGCAAATTTATACAGAGCTGGGGCTAGATCTGCAAAGCGATTTGACAAATGCTAAGTGTTGCAAATATTCCAATACCTCCCTTGTAGACACTGTTGTTACAAAGTTATGCAGCCTGGCTTGTCTTGCTTGTATAGAGAGAATTTGGCACCTACGAATAGGATTCACAGCAGCCAACAAGCTAAGCACAGAGCTGCTGAAACAAATGCTGACAGAAGGAAGGATTTGGGCTGCACCCCTCAAACCCCAGGTAATTCTATCTGGTCGGGTTTCCTGACCCTTCTGTAGATGAAGTTCTAAGCAAAGTGCATTTACACACTTACTTACGGCATAAAATGTAGGTGCAATTATAAAAATTGAGTAGCTCAAAGTTAGGTGCCTAGTAAATCCAGGCACTTTCAGGGTTGGGAAGCACCTGAGCTTTAAGTTTTAAGGATCTCAATCTATGACCCTTTTGAAGTTATTCTCAATTACATCCACAAACAAGGTCCTGCAGTATGCCCTAATTTAAAACCCAGAAAACCGAGTGGAGTTCTTTAAACCCAACCACTACTTTATTATTCAAGAAAAAATAGCGCTTAAAATATATAGCATAATATATACATTTTAATAATTAATTATGAGAATTATGGTTTCTTTAGCCAAACTTTTTACAGCATTTGGGTATGTAACCATTTCTTGGGAGATTCTTCTACTGGTAAATATTTCATATATCAGGAAATCTTAAAATGAATTCAATTTTCATCTTCACGACAGTGGTCTCTACCATGCATCCACCATTAAGAGAAGAGAATTCATCCCAGTAACATATTGCCAGGCAATAGCCTCAGGCTAAGACACTTGTAAAGTTTTGAAGAGGGTAGAGAATTCTTGATCTAAGGTGGTCAAATTTAGCGAATCTTAGTTGTTTTCCTGAAAAAAACACCAAAAACCAAACACCAAAAAACCCTTTTTTCCTCCAAACACATATGCTTTCATTCGCCTCTTCTTTCCATAGAAATTTGACTTGTCATTACTGATTTCTCCTTTAAAAGATTTATGTTTTATTTCCATATCTCTAGTCATGCCCGCAGCTGGACACACACACACACACGTATATGTAAAAACACAGTGCTTTTACGCTTGATATAGATTAATTGACATTTTAAATGGGGTTTCTAGCGTTTTAAAAATATTTTATCTGCATCTAGTGTGCTTTACATGTTAAAAAAAACACCAACAATTAAGAAACACAACCTTCAGATTTTAGAAGGAGAGAAATACTCAAATTGTGCGAGACTTGAAGACAGCCATACTGGAAGAGTTAGGAAGTAACTACTGAAGCCAGTAAGAGTTGCAAGTATCCAATGGGCTTCATTAGGCAAGGCACTTGCCAGACATGGATAAAGCATTTATGTGGCAGGGTGACGGTGGCAAGGGACCAGAAATTAATTGCATGTTCTTCAACATAATCATACAGGTATGAACAATTTATTCCATACTGTTGCAACTGGATGGAGCTTCGGTCTGTCTGAAATCTCCATACTTGTTAACATTATGTCATCTTACAATCTGAATAGGAGATTTCAAACACTTCTGCTAAATATAACCAGATCATAATGAGTTCATACCATTGATACGCAAAATCCACTGGTTTCAGTCTGCATGTGGGTGAGTGAATCTGTGTGGTAGATTTGTTTCTCATAGTTCACTAATCTCCTTTTGAGTCTGTGAGAAGCCAAAATTCAGTTTGAGACTTAGACTTTTCTCAGATCCATTGTAAAACCACTAATTTACAAATGATTCACTCTGCGAATGACCAGTTCTGAGTTGTAAAAGTCTAACTGTCTTCGGGTAAAAATTGTGTTGGAAATCAGAGACAGAAAAAAATACCATGAAAAATTTGCATATATCTTTAGTGGTTTTTCCAACATGTGTGAAACCCCAATCAGTTTAGTTTTGGTTTTCACTACCAAAAGAAAAAAGAAGAGATAAAGACATCGTGCAATTTCACTTTAAAACTGAAGGGAAAAATTTATAATAAATTAACAAACACTTCATAAAGCCTCTTTTTCTTTTCTTTCCAGAAGTACACGTCCTATATTATTGCAGCTGTTTTGAATCTGTCCAGAGAAGCAGCTGCATATTGTTGATATGTCGATATAAACGTTCTGAAGGAAACTTCAATGCAGCAGGTCACTGCTGGTACCAGCACAACTGCAGCATCACAGAGCTAAGACATTTGCAAGCACATGAAACCTGAAGCACCACCAGTTTGTAGATATCCAGTACTGTCAGACGCAACCATCCGGTCAAGGCTTCATTTGGAAGATTTCACACAACCTCTGTCCCACGTGTCCCCAGGCTCCGTAAGCCACCCATAGCCATCCATACGGAGCAACCAAAGCTCCCTCGCATGCTCTAACAAACTTGTAACGAAACACCAGTTTACAGAAATGTGAAGTCCTGCAAGAAGAGGACAGGAGAAACTCTCTCCAACAGCGGATTGCTGAGGTTTAATAAATCACTCCAGTGATCCAAGGAAGCAAATCATATCCAAACTTCAGAGAAAGGCTACATATTCCTGCCAACCTGACTCTGCTAGGGGGAGACGGAGACGGGACAAGTTCTGCCTAGGAAGGGAGAAACCAGTCCCTTTGAGAAACCAGTAGACTCTCTGAAATACTGTATGTTTGCAATATGAGGAGGACACACACAAATTGCAGTTCAGTCTTAAGTCAGTCTGCCTCAGTTATGACACCACGCTGGATATCCAAAAACTTGTATTCCAGTTTCCTGTTCCAGAAATTCACAAACCCTTCCATAAGTTATCATATTCAAGCAATTTAAATTCTTTACATTGCTATTATGTAGAAAAAAATAACTCCGAGTAGTGAGAAACCATCTGCTAATACCCACTCTATTCATGATAATTCTAGAACCATTGCTCTCATGCCACTATTACCTTTTCAGTTAAATAGCTGGTCTTTGTCTTTAACACTTACTCCTGAATATATTTCTGAAGAATCATCTTATCCCCTCTCAACCTTTGTTTGTCTAGGTTTAACAAGCGATCTCATTTAATCTCTCTTCATGAGATTGATTCTCCATTTCTATAAGCATACGAGTATTATTTCTCTGCTTCCATTTTAACGTCATCTTTCATGAACATGAGTGACCAGAACTTTATATAAATTAAATGAGACCTTGTCAATGCTTAGAACAATGAATTAACATGAAAATGCCTCAGATGATAGTGCACCTTACAATTATAATACGCTTTTAAAGTTGCTCTGCATGGCAACTGATAGTCATCTTCCAGGAAAACTAGGATATCCATATTTCTTTTCCATTATCTTCAACTGATAAATACACATGATATTCAAGAAAAAAATATCTAGTTACTGGTCCTTAAATCCCTGGCATTGCAATCTGTGCCCTTAAATTTAATCTCATCTCATCACTCGTATCAACATAATCATCTGGTTCTCCTTGCCTGGTGATCCAATCCTTTCTTAAGGTGATGCTTCCCCATTTTATGTTATCTGTACATCTCACAAATGCACATGTACTTTTCACTCCTATATCTCCCATATCACTAATCAATATGTTAAATGGGATCATTTCTGAGACCAACCATGAAAACATTAGTGACAGTCTCTCCTTTTGGCAGTTCCTTATTCTTCTGAAGTTCTCCTGTAAAAATAATTACTATCTGGAAGAATAAAGTTCAATCCATTGTCATTGTCTAAGAAACCTATTACCTAATTAAAAAAAGATACTGGGTTTATCTAAGATGATCTACCTTTGTGAAACCAATGTTGTAATTAACCTGTATTCAATTTCTCTTCATGTTCTTTCCTTTAAAATCTGTTCTAAGACTGTATACTGCTGAAATCCTGTTTAGAAGTCTGTAGTTGCCTGGATCACCTTTTTGCTTCATTTTTTAGGTACAGATACTGTATTGGCTGTTCTCAAACTTTGCACAGGACTTGTAAATACTCATATTAAAAAATTATTGGTACTAGGCTTGTAGATGTTGTCAGTACAAAGACTGGATGTTACCCAAATAATTTGATTCTGCAGTATAGAAACCTAGTTTTTGCTTTTGCTTTTTCTTGGATATAATTTCTATTGCTCTAGCCTCATTTTCTTTAGATACTTTTTGTTCTTGTAGATTGAAATTGTACAAAACAATCACTCAGCTCTGGAAACTCCTTAACTTCAGAAGGCTTTTGGAATGTATCATTGACTTTGTTATATTTAATAAAGTAGTGAAAAAACTTCATGTCACTAAACTTCATGCTGCTCTTGCAGAAAGAGATTGGGAAACTTGAAAACCTTAGAACCATTGTTTAAGAAGGCAGAACTGGGTCTGTTGTAATACAGAGGCTTACAAACATGAAAAAAAAAAAATATCAAATGATGGAACACCTCCTGATCTTCATGGCCTTAGAGGAACAATCAAATGACAAGTATCTAGGCAGGGCCACAGCTTGAAACTGTGATTGAATTTGGAAAGAATGGACAGTTGTGACAGATAGGCATGGAGAACAGAAATGATGTATCAGTATCCTCTTTAGTCATCACCTTTACTGAAAAGTGATAAAAAATATTTATTCAATACTTGATCCAGTCCTTGGTTAGGCTTACCTCCTTCCTTGACACCCCACCATCAGTGGAACCAGTTCCTCACAGTTTTTGTTGATATGATTAACAAACTTCAGCCATTTATATTTTCCTCTAATTTAAAAAGACTTGAGAACTATCTAAGTTGATTTCTATAGAGGCTGATATTTTGAAGATGAACAAACATCTTGAAGAGTTTACAAACACTAAACTCTTTGTTAGTCCCAAGAATCCTATATTCTTCTCTCCAGTTTTTCCACTTAACAACATCGTTGCCCCTTTGAATTAAAATAATTCCATGTCTGATAACAATCCTCAGTATTCAAGTTCTCAAGCCCTGAAGCCAACTCCTCCATCTATTAACTAACGTTCTTATGTATCCCTAACTTGCCTTTCTAAAATCCCAAGCTTTGATTACAGCCTTTATTATTGTAGTAGCTGAGCGTCTCACAACCACTGGTAAATCTAGCTTTTGTATTCCTCTGTAGCAGAGGAAAATATGACCACTGCTTTACAGAAAGAAGATAAGGTAAAATAAGTGGTTTGCCTACAGGATCCACAGCTGAAGTAAGAACCAAACCCCATTACTAAAAGCATCATACGTGTGATAATTCTCATTCAAATTTGATGTGAATATGGGACAAAGGTATGCACTGGGCACAACAGTAGTCACCTAAATACAAAATATAAACCTTAACCTAGTAAATTTCTCTTACTGGTACCCCACCCATTAGTTCAAAGTACTTTTTTTTTCTTGATTCTCTGTGCCTCTTTAAGAAATATCATTTTCACCTGCTTACGCAATCTGGAGCAACTTGAGACTCCAGCGTGTATACTAAGTGCTTCAAAAAGCATGTATGTTCAAATCAGAATGTGGTGTAAATGAAAGCATGCTCATACAGTTGCTGATGCATTTTGTTTCTGTCTCTACTTCTTGAATAATATCAGTGCTTGGGCTCCCCTCAGTTCTTTGGAAGGTATAGTCCCTTGGGGCCATGGAGATAACAACAGCAAACCCAAACCACCTGGAGACAATATTTAGTAGATGATTAACCCAATGGTGAATCAGAATGTTTGAAACAGAAACAAGAAAACAGCAGGAAATAACTTGCACTGTATGGCTGGGAAACTGGAGTGAAATCCCAGCCCCGCCAAAGTTAATGCTTAATGCAGAAATTCATTCTTGATATTTATGATCTTTCCTGAATAGTTCTAATGTCATTTATTTATGACAAAGTTTGAGATGAGAAAATGATATAGGACAGTGTATCAGTTAACGTAATAGTCATGCACATACCTGTTTGCTTCTGTGTACTTGTGTTTGCTGGAAATTTATAAAGATTCTTTTTTGTGATAATAGGAATAAGAAACCTGTAGAAACTTACCTCTTCTTCCTTTAATGCTGACTCGAGTTGGTTTTTTTCTTGGAATAGCTACACAAACTGAACAACTGAGGTGGGAGAACAATAAAATTACTCATTGTGGCTTTATTTATTGCAAAAGCACCGAACAAGAAACCAGTGTCAATCAAATCTTAATATCTGTTGCTAGGAGAATAAATTAGGAGACGCTTACAGCAGTCAAACTCCGAGGATGTTCCCCTGGTGTGGACACAGAGAGCATGCTCAGTGGAATCCACCTGGCTTCATCAGAGCTGGCGATCTTCCATATCGCCATCAGGGAGTCATTTGGATCCGGGTTTCTGCTATTTGAGCTGAGGAGGGGGTGGAGATGGGGTGGAAGGTCAGAGTCTGAGTGGGCTCACGAATCATGGCTGAATATTCTCAGTGGGTGCCAACTTTTAAGAGCCCTGAAGAGCCTCCACGGACAACACCCATGGAGCTGGAGTCTTCACTGAGCAGGGCCCTAGATAATTTCGGGTTTGTGTGTTTGCAATATTACCTTATCTGTGTTTGATCTTATTCACGCTGGCAAAGTTATGTATTTAAAGGAGACCTGAGATTTGAAGGGGGAGGGAAGGGGCATGTCTTTGAATTTTTTTGGAAGAGACAAATACATAACACCCATAGGAAGAGGTCTATACTGGGGAGGAGAGCAAGAGGAAGTAACACGGGAACTTTTATTATTCTCTATTGTTATCTTGATGATATGGGCTTTGTCAAGCCTGAAGTCAAGAATCCATCAGGCTCCATCCGGGCACAGTCTTAAATTGAAGCACACTTGTGCTTCATTGTACAGTCACTGGGACTACTCGTGATGATCCACAGAAATTAGGCATGTGTCTAAATGTGATGCGGGACTATGAAAATCCCATTTAGAAAATACCAGGAGGTTTCGGAGGACGTTAATAAGTGAAATCTTTGCCTATTTATTTATTTATTTCTAATGAAAACATTGTGCTACTTTTGTAACATTATAAAGTCTTCTAGATTGGAGGTCTCTGGCAAAACTCTTGGGGGGAAAAAAATCCTTCAAGGCAGCAGCATACTAGGTAATGTCAAATTAAAAATAAACAAACAAAAACCTTCAGGAAAAAAAAAAAACATAGGAAAGCAAACCACACTTCTCCCCATTTCAAGGGAGAATTTCTTTCTTTTTTTTTTCTTCACTGAAACTATTAAATAAATATGCTTGTATTTTACAAGTGTGCTCGCTGCAAAAAGTGCAATCTATTTGTACAGCAGAGAGAATGAAGGACTTACTGCTTAAAGGCACAAAAAGGGTGTGTAATAGGATTCTGGCATCTTCCCAGACAGCTTGCAGACAAATTCAGAGATGAACAGAGAAGTATCCTTTTTGAAGTATATTTGGCCAAGGTCTCATTCACAAACAGATAAAACCAACACATTTCTGCATGATAAGGGTCAACAGAATAGCGTATTAGTTTGAGAAGAGAACCCATCTGCAATTTTCTTATATAAAAATATACGAGGACACAACAGGAAAGCTGTCAGCATGACAGTTGGAGGATTCTGCCAAGGAGCCAGATGCTAGTGTCAGAAGAACATGTTCCACAGCTTGGCATCTGGGTTCTCTCATTGCCCTCCAAGAAAGAAGAAAAGGAGGAGTGATAAGATATGCCTAAATGAATAAAACTACAAGCAATTCCACCACCACCCCCAACATGCTCAAATCACTACTTCTTTTAGAAAATCCTCAGCTACATGTTCTCCTACATCTTTTAAATTAAAATGGAAGGTGATAAATTTAACCCACTTATGTTTTAGTATGTTTAAAAAGCATTTGCAGTTCTGAATACATAAGTCTCACATGATTTTAACTGCTCATGTGTGTAGCTGTGCAATTTATTTTATTATTTTGTGTTGGTTTTTCACAATTTTGCTACAGAATAGATTTCAAGCTCAATTTTTAGCCTATGTCATTCTTGGGGAGGGGAGGATATAATACCGCATTTATGGTTGAGAGCTAAGAATAATTACAATTTTGTTCTTTCTCTGAATAATTAGTAACTGAGAAAAGCTCAGAAATATCTAGGGCAAAATGTTAAGTGTCAGTTTAGGACCCAACAAGTTCATGAAGGATCATGAGGGAATCACCTCATAAAGGGATGTGCGTAGGGAAGAAAACACTGTTCTTAAGATAGCTTTGAGAAAGCCATAGCTGCTGCACAGCCCCCTTAATGATTCTGATTATAGAATAGCAAGACTAAGGGTGTGTTCATAGTCCCAGGTCTTTTAGTCACATCCCCTTGCTATGGGCAATTAAGTAAGCCCTAGCTTTGTATCCATATTCCTTTCCTGAGTCTATCACCATGATGCCTGAAAGTGACAGCCTTCACTCAATTCTCAGGTGCTGCTGCATCTCTGCCTTTCTTCTGCTGACCAACTCTGATAAAGGATGATGGAGTGGTCCCCTCCAGTAAGTTGGCCTGATCTCATATGTAAAGCTTTAAAGAAGACAGAGATCATGTACCTTCACCTTACAAATATATTACAAAATAAACTGGCCACTCTGAGCTGACAGAAGTTTTTAAGGTTAGACATTTCAGAATTGCAAGTGGCATTTGCCCCCATACCTTACTCTGGAGAGATGTGTTGTAGCCACCACTTGCACTGATCTTCTAGAGGGCGTGGGACTGATTTCCACCTCGGACTATTCCTCATTCAGACAAAACAGCAGATGACTGATCTCTCTCTGCACTGATTTAAAAGCACTTTAAGTCACCTCCAGTACCAGTCCATCCCCAGAATGTTGAGGCAGAGGGAATGAGGTAGAAATGCCGTAATTTACAAGAAGTTTAATTCCCTCTCCATGCACTAATGTCTGGTATAGTTGCTGGTATTTGGTATTTGCTCAGCAACAACTGAGCCCTTTCAGATATCATTCTTCCTACTTCTCTTTCAACACAGCACCTACAGAAATGATGAGTGGAAATGCTTATTCAAGTAACAGAGGGGAGTTCATAAAACAGTATTGCAAGCTCCACCCCAAGTTGTCTTGTTAACAGACTGCCAGAAGACTCTGTTATAATTCACTGCAGGGACAGAAGGAGAAGGAAAGCAAACTATCACTGCTACTGTATTACCTACTCTTTGGATGCATGATAAAATATGCACTTAGGATAAAAACTTATGGTGCTTGACCCCCAAATTAAGAAAGTGCTATCCATACAAACAGGGTCAAAGGATTCTTTAAAATCGAAGCCTGTATCTGAAAGCGAATCTCCACATTTGTTCTGCCTAAGCGACTTCAGGAATACATTCGCTCAGCTCAGAAATCAAAAGGTGATTTTAGTCACTGTCTATACTTTCAAATCCATTTGGGATCTGAAAATCAAACTGTTCTTGCTGCCTCTTCCATCAGTGCTGGCAATAAAGCGTCTGCTGTTAGAACCGCTCCAACAATGGGATGTGGGACATGAGGTAGAAGAGATCTCAGCTCAGTCTTCTACGGCTGTAACTGCCTCAGCAGAGCTCGCAACACAGTAGGAAAACTTACTTTCAATCAAGTCAGTGGTTACGGTGCAAAGACACATATGGGAAACAGATGAGGAAAAGGTCCATTTCTGCAACAACACCTTCCTAATTTAATTTAATTTTCTGGTCCAAATTTGGGCTACATTATGTTCTTAGTCTTAGCGATGGGATATAGAGCTGTGTTTAACTCATTTCCAGAGACATTATGTTTCCTAATCTCCTAAGTGACTCTGAAGGTAAAAAAATTGAAAATTCAGACAGCCAGAGCTGACCCCAAAATTAACCTTTTCCTGCCGAAAGCAGAAATAAATCTGATCCAAAAAGGAGGAAAATCTTGGTTACTCATTGCTTCCATTGTCATGTTTGATAGAATGGGATATATTCAAAAGATGTTACCAAGTCCATTTTTTATTTTAATCTCCTTTTTTGCTTTATGAAGTGAAAAAATATCTGACCTTGTCAAGCCAAGGCTGTTTAATTCTATTTTAGTTTACTGCGAGGACAGGAAAAATGCTGATGTTGACACCTCTTGGAAAGACATCAATAAGAAGAAATCTAGATTCATCAACTTTTATTATTACACGACCGCTAGAACAACCTCGTGAAAGAAAACTTTTTCACTCAGAATATGCAGTAGAAAGATCTGTGCAAATGACAAAAGAGCACGAGGCTAGAAATGCGTAAGAAGCGGTACTCCTCTGATCAAAGTTTGAGGACATTTGTCATCAAAATCCTGAGATCTTTATAGGACTGCTCTGACTTGGAGAACTCTGCATGACCCAAAACATTAACAGAGCCTCAGAGCAGGCCAAAGCAGGAATGGGATGGCCTAAAAGAAGTTAATAACCGGGTACAGTTTTGTTTTCAACAAAGTATTACGCCTATGTTTCCTGATTCCCTGCTACATCATTCCAAAAACTTCTTCCCAAAATCCCCAGAAAAAAATCTTACCTGTTGCCTGAGCAGAAATCTGAGGGACTGTGCAAGCACCCTGGTGGTGCTGGTGGACATGAAACGCTGCTCTGGGGAACCAGGGTAGCTGGACTGTGGACTCCAGGTACACTGAAGGGCACAGGCAAAAGGTCTGATTCCAAGCTGAAGTGCTAGAGTTGCAGACTAGCAATCTGCTCTCCCCAATCCAGAACCAGTGAGAAAAGAGGTCCTGAGATACCGAGTGGTGCCCATGAAGGGCTACAGCATCCCGAAACCGGGATACTTTGCACTCTGAGGTCTGATCCAGGAATGAACGCACTCTGAAACAGCCTAAAATGATGTTTTTCTCAAGACCTGTTGTGCTAAAACAAAAGTCAGAAGTATTGAAAATCTCATAAGACTTCCAAACCATCCAGTAGTGCCAAAGAGTTCTGCTGAGATACAATGAAGTTCGCGGCAGCAGACCACCCTGGTTTTCCAGTGCGTCACTCGAATTTCAAAACCTTTCCAAGGCTTGTTCGTGACACCCGTGATTTATTTGTTTCTATCTGCAGCAGGGTTGTGTATTTTATGTGATAAGTTATGGGGAAATCCATTCAAAAAGGAAAGTTTTCAATTCCAGTGCTGTTTCTTTGTTAGTTTCAAACTGCCAAGAAATGAGCAAGGAGAAAGAGGGAGTAGGAGTGCTGTGCCTGCTTCGTGCTTTTTATGCCACTTGGATTCATGAGAGGCAAACTTCAGTGTATGTTTAAAGTCTTTAAAGATTTATATCATTAACGAAACAAGGATTTTTACAATCAGTGAACATTTGTTTAGTTTCCCCCTCGCCTCCTCCCTCCCTACCCGACCCCCCAACCAGCACACACAATTTTAGGAGAATATTTTGTTGGCTATAATTAAACTATGTGTGTTAATTAGGATTAGATTTTAAATGCACTGCTTGGGAAGTAGAAAAAATACAGGATCTGAATGAGCCCAAATTGAGATGACACTTGAATTTTCACAGATGTTTCCATAATCCTAATTTCAAATTGATTGTACTTCCTGAACAGTGAGAAGCCATTTTCAGTTATTTATTCAGATATGAACTACTTTTTCAGTGGGTAGAAAATATCCAGTCCCGTAGTTAACTCCTTAAAATAAATGGATATCAAAGAAGATTCTGACTAGCAATAAGTAAGCGGTTCCACAAAACCGAAGAGTATCCATATCAGAAGGAAGAGATCTCTAAGGATTTGCAGAATCTCCAGTTCGTAAAGATTATTGCTGTTGCTGTTGCTGTTAGAGGACACAGTAAGTTGATCTATTGCACCAGTATGTGCCACCACATATTTACACTCCTGAGCTCACAGTGGAGATCTGTAGAATCTATCGTACAAAGCCAATGCAACCTGGCTCTGCACCAGAAAAACCTAAATTATTCATCATGAAACCAAGTAGAGCCTGAGGGCTACTTCGACTTAATGGCAGTTGGCAATGGCCCCAAGGGACTAAAATAGCAGCCATTAACCCATGTGCTCAGTTGGTATTTTTTCCTTCTCTTTTATCACAGTCTCCAAACCAGTGTCAGGGAAGGTTGGCATCTCACTCTCTACAGACATGATCTCCTCTTGGCTGGCAGCTGCTAGAGTCTACTGGAGGAATGGCATGGCACAAGAATGACATGCTACATGACCAAATTCAGCACAATAACTTCATTCACAACAGTACTATTGGCTTGGTAACATTGGACCCAGATTTACAAACTGGCTGCAGAAGGGGGCTTATCACTATTATTAATGTATGTCCTTCTGCTCTGACCAAGCCTTAGAATTCTTGCTGAAGGAATTCATGTAATTTAGAGCCCAATCCAACCTGATTTGGGAATAGTCCTAAATGATGTAACTCATAGTTCATTCCTGGCCACATCTGTGGTACAGAATGTTCCAAAAACATCAGAAAGGATATGTCTGAGCAAGTTATTCATTTTCTTTCTAAAAGTTTCTAAAAGAATTAATAACTTTTAGCAGTGAGTTGGGCTGGGCTTGTGCAGGCAGTTTTCATACAAGCTTCTCCACACTGCTGTGCCATTGATCTGTAACATAAAACTAAGTAACTGAAAATTAATCTCTCTTTTCACAAAAAAAAAAAAAAATCTATTCCCTTTTTCCCATTGAAATCTTTATTCCAATTTTATTCTCCCACTTCATCACCCATTATACAGCAATGCTGGATCTAATGTGAATAACTGGGATGAATTCCACCAATTTGTGAATATGGAACATGATAACGGAATAGCCTGACTTTGACTCTGGCACAACTACTTATTCTTACATGCAGTGTTTTTATGTTTCTATACTACATGATGAGCATATTCTTACAAATTTAAGTCATGCCGTTCTGATTTTAAACTCAGGGTACATAAACATAGACCAGGGAAGCTCTGAGTAATGACAAGAGCCAAAGATGGGGCACTGGAACGCATTCTACAGATAACACGCTGCGCAAAAATACCAACTATTTTCAAGAAGAAAGGACAGAAGGGAAGTCCTGTGTGGATCAGCTGGCCCTTGAGACAACTGTTTACTTCTGGAGCAAAATCAAGGAGACCTAATATGAGTCATAGATCCATATTGCCTTTGGGTTTGCATTTGCAGAGCCAAGCAGCTTGAGTCAGTTGCATCCATATCGCCTTCAAGGCAAACCAGCCCTAAATCTGTACCTGAATTGCCTGGGAAACTTCTGCCTCTCACCTGACTCAAATCAGACCGAGAGGCAAAAGCAGATGCTGGGAACAGGCAATGAATTCAGCATCAAGTATGAGTCTGAATCCCAGGTTAATGTAAAGCCAAACTGCAGAAGCTGTTGTAGGGCTGCAAACCAGCACCCTGTAAAATAGGCATATACTTAGTAATAGCAAGTAGCTGCAATAAAAAATAACATGTATATATTTTTTGACAATCTCATAGCTGCTTCTTATCATTAAGAACATAGGCAGCTTTTCCCATTTTGCCTAGGAGCAATGATTCAAGCTAGAATAATGAAGACAAGAAACTCTAGAAAATGCCGTCATCCTCTGTTCACCACCATCAGCAAAAAATGACATCTTTGACTCCCATACAATTGATTAAAGTTTAAGTCCATAAAAGCTGCCCTCACGTCACATTTAGTGTTACTTATTTCATTAAATGTCAGATTAACTGGTAATTAGTTCAATAGAATTACTTAATATTATTACTTCATATAAAATGCTCCATAACTTTACTGCACATCAAAGCATGTGATTTACACCAAAATCATTACATGTCAATACTTTGGCGCATCAGTATAAAATGAAGATGCCATAGAGTGTATTCAGCTAAAATGAAATCCCTTTCGTTGATTCCTCCTCTTCTGTTTTTCTGTGTATGCACTTCAATATTTCTGAGAATTTTAGGCTAACCGTATCTGTGGTCTGAACGCTTCCTAAAATAGACATCTTCAGAGGCAGTTCTAGCAATGCAAGCAGTAATAACAACAAAATACGTTTCAGTGCTCTTGTAATTGTAAACAGAAAGGCTCTGTCCTGCCTTACGCAGCCAACCTATACTGACTGCAGTGGGAGTTACGTGAAACCGAGGTCAGAATTTGGCCTACAGTTAAGGAAGTAGTGCCAGCAAACTGTTTCCACTGAAAAGTCAAAACAAGTTTATCAACTAAACAAAGTGGATTTCCTGAAAACGACAACAGGTATAGGTGTAATTTCAAGAACAACTTGAGGGTTTCACCAGGCCTCTCTTTTTTCTCTCTCTGTCTTTTGAGAAACAACTCATTTTATCAGAAACTGCATGTGTGTGTGCTTGTATGTGTGAACATACAGTCACTACAAAACTGAAGTGGTAACCAGCCTGAGGTTTTTTCTCTTTTGCTTCCTGGCTGTGTAAGCCTTTTTTTTTTTTTTCTTTTATTACTGTAATTATGAAATTATGGCAGGGAGCGGTATGGTGACCATCATACCCAGGATTGTTACCACAAAACTTTATCAGTAGTTTTTCACGTACATGAGTGTGTACAACCATAAATGCTCAGTACGCATATGCACACAGATTATAGTGCTGTGGTGTATCTGTATGCCTGTGTATGCAGACACATGCACAGACATACACACAGAGCAATATGCACACATAAAAATATTGTGGTATAGCTGTGGTAACTGCAAATAGCTATTTGTGGTAGGCTGTATTCAATAATATTCCATAAACATATGGCCAAAGCAAAAAAAAATTTAAAATTTTACACTTGGGTCTGTTAGTGGTTTTATCAGAAAATACAGTCCAGTGTTTGATACGTAAAGGCTGTAAATGGTCTAAAAATACAAACTTTATAAAGCATTTTTAAATCTTTTGGTGAAAGACAGTCTATATTGTGAAACACTGGTATCGCTTCTAACCTCTTTGCTTACTGAGCCACCTCTGAGGTTAAAAAATACTCAACCCACCCCTTAAATGACAAGTTCGTATGTGTTATTTCATAACAACACAGTAAAATGCATACTTACATTGTAGATTAACCTAACAGATTGATACCTCAAAGGAAGGTTTTTGGTTGGTCTGTCATGTCTATGTCTGCCTGACAAACAGTTCCGCGAAGGTTATACGTATTTAACAGACCTTACTGAGAACTTGTTCTTGGTGCCATAAATTTCTTCTTGTAGGAAAAGTAGATTTTTTTTTTTTTTTTTCTAAAATTAACAAATCAGGAAGTTGCTGACTTTCTGGAAACTTCAGTTGAAAAGAATAAATCCACAAAAATAAAAACAGTAGTTTAGTTTGAAAAAAATGTCCAGTTTCACCAAAAAAGGAATTCTGGCAGGTACTGCACTTTTGAAGTGAAGGTAAAGTCAGTCTAACACCTGACCTAAACATCTTGCCTGCATATTAAACGAGTGTCTTGGAGGAACAAGTCTCATGGTACTTTGCATAGTTTCACACAGAGTGACAAGATGGAGGAATCCGAATTTGAATCCTTATCACTGCCTTCTTCGAACACCAGCAAAACTCTTCAGCACCCAGCTCTGTTCCCCCTCCTGTCCCCTGGTCCAGTCTCTGCCTCCCAGCCCTTCTTTCCCCGTCCGCCTCTCCTGCCCAGCACTGCTGAACAGCATCTGCTCCCTAAGGTTGCTCGATACACAAAGATACCCAAGTGAATTTTATCCCTAGGACTACATGGCAGGACCGATGGCAGTACATGGCCAAATCTACCAAATAGAACTGCTGTTTGGTTTTATCAAGGAAAATCAGGGAGTGCCGAAGCGTTGCCTTTGTATTTCCTTTTCTCGGAAGCCAGATTATGCACAAGCATTGTAGGGCGTGTGTTAGTGTCTGTCATGTGGCATCCTCTCTTGTTCAGAGAGTCATCTTCGTTCGCTGGTCACAACGTTGTGGGGTGATAGTTAAGTTTGCAGCATGCACTTTTAATTGCCTGGCTTCGGTCAGCTGAAGTCAGATTCTTAAAGTTAATCATGGTTTCCTGGAAAAATGTAGCATGAATTTTAAATGCAAATTATTGAAATGTACAACTAGTAATTCATATTTTCTAATTAATAAATATTCTGTGCATGATGCATTAGTAACGCTATTAAATATTTATCTATAGATGGAGATATTGTGAATTATAATAAACTGTAAAAGGATTCTATTAGCTTTTTTAAAGATAAAGAAAATTGAAATTGTGATCAATATAATGAATATATGATGTTAAAATTCCTCTTGCCTCACAAAACCGTATCTGTTGATGCGTTTTATGAACAAATCTCATAAAAATGTTAGCATTATTTAAAAACAAAATATGTTAAATAAAAATAAAATCTACTATGGAAAGTAAATTTCAATATTTAATGATATAATTAAGTCTTATTAATGTAATGTTCTTTATTTTTTGGATTAAAAATTCACAAGAATTGTCATCCTCTTTCATCTTAATCAGATGGTATGTTTGTCATAATTATTTGTTATGTATTTTCATTAACATTTGATGAATATTAACTTTGCAAAATAGAACAATCTTGTTCCTGAACAAATCAGCTGGAGCAACGTAAGGCCAAGTACCCTGTGCCTTTGCTGCCGCACCGCTCAGGAGGCTGCAGAGCGACCGCAGGATTCTCACCAGCTTTGAGGACTTTTGCATTCAGTCCATTGCCAGGTGCTTCTTCACGCATGAAGATGAGTATGGTAAGTTTGGGTCCTCATGTCCGACTTGCATTTCTGGTCATCTGGGTCAGTCTCTCAGCGACAGCAAACTGATGTCGCTTCATAATTACTCCAGTTCAGAAAGGGTGAAACTCCACAAAGTCTCTCCTCGGTCATCTTCTCCTGTTGCTGCGTCTCCCCGTGTGCCTCTTCAGAGTCCAGCTCCCCATCTAGCCTGCAGGTACAGCTCCAACAAGCGCAGGACAGGTTCAACAGAAGCTACATGGGACCTCCAAAAAAGCATCAGGCCTAACTTTCCCCTGCTTCTCAAGTCTGCTAAGCATTACTCCCCCGGAAAAAGATTACATACAGTCAGCGTCCAGGCCCTGCGCTGCGTACACTGCCCGTGCAGGAGTGGGGATGACCACAGACGGTAAAGGCAGTGGAAAATGAGATCCTCCCTTCTGAGGGCCCTAATTACCTTCTGGGTCTTTTATCTTGTGCCACTCACACCACTGGCACTAAATGTCCAGTAACACAGCACTCACCATGGGAAGGGTTTTGATGAAATGGTGGCCTTTTGCGTTATTTCAACATGCTATTTTTAACATGGTGCTGAAACATTTACACATACGCACCCAAGCTTGTTACTTACCTTAGCAAAGCCACTGTTATATCACACTGTAACTGTTAACAGGCATCTCTAAGACAGCATAAAAATATTTGAGTTGAATAAAGAGAAAGCTAAAACATTATCAGAGACCGTGAACACAGACAGCCAGTCCTACATTCCACCAATATTGTTTACACAAAACCGTGGCATCAGATCATTTTTAAAGACTTGATTTTGTCTCCTTTTTAATTATGAAGGATAAAATAAAATTGAGTGACTGAAAGGAATAAATAGATAATGAAGTATCAGGAATTTTTTTTATAGAGAACTCCTTATTAAAATGACTGTTTCCTTCAACTGCTTAATTTAATTTCTCTAAAGCAGGTTTTTACTTGTTCTGCTCATACTAATGTACAGGTATCAGATGTGTTAATATGACACCTCATGGGTCACACCCTGAGCTTGAAGAACCACTTTAACCTCTTCATTGCCCTGTGGACATAGTCTGCGTCTCTTCCCATGGGGCTGCTCGCCCTAACCTGGGGAGGTATGACTTGCCATAAAAGGATGCATCAGCAATCAGGAGGCATCACAGGGTTCCTCTGTCCTCTTCTCCCTCTGCTCCACTCCATGGGATACTTCTCCACAGCTCTGACCACTGTCACAAGCAAGGCAGGTGATCACGGTTATCTTTGTCAGGCCATGACTTCATTATCTGCTGCCATTGGTTTGTGCGGTGTCCACTGAAGCTAATAGAGATTAGGCATCGCACAAGAGATTTTTAAAGATGGAGAAAATGCTCATTTCCCCTTCAACAGATCTCTCTCTGACAGACACAAACACTATGCAAGTATTCACAATATTTTCAAGAACTCACCAAGCACTGAAATGATCTGTATCCTAGTGAAAGAGCCAATTATCTGAGGACTTGGCTTTATAGTATGAGTAGGGCTGGAAACAAGTTTTGTCTGAAGACTTGAAAAAAACAGAGGCAAAAGAGAGTCAGAGAGAGGGGCGTGACTGGGGTCACAGATGGAACAGCTTTTAGAAAGCACAAGCAAGGGGGTGTGCAGCAGAGAGGAGGCAGGTGGGGGACCAGGACGGGACACATAATGTTGGAGAAGAAGCAGACTACGAAAGGATCAGAGGCAGGGGAGCTAGAGCGGGAGGAGGGATGCTTGTGTAAACTTTTCATGTTATCCACACATGCACACAGTGCAGCTGACTCACAGGGTGAAGGAAAGCAGTGATTTACAGGTAAACTTCAGGAGAAAAACAGTAATACTCTTGTTATCTTAATAGCCACTTTATGGGAAAAATATCTTCGCTGGCCTCCTTCCAGTTATGAAGTTTGTGTACTATAGAGACATTCGTGAGGAGAGACAATAAACTGCCTGACTTTGTTTCCCTTTACATTCCTGTGAAGACATATATCCACTGTGTACTGTTTAGAGCAAGCAGGTAAGCGTCGAGGGACCAGAGTTCAACTCCAAGTTCGAGCCACTGGCTCACTATGTGACCTGGAACAAGAAAACCAGGGAGGCGGCAAACTCCCCTCACTTCCCCAGCATTACCTTGTGCCTCGGTGCCTCTTGCTTCCTCTAATGGGAACAGGAGGTATTTGGTGGGATGCTCTCAGACCAAGGAGGGAAAGATGCTTAAGCTATGAAAGGTTAATTGTCTTTCCGTTTATTATATGTAGGTGCAATGGCTTCACAGGCATGTTTGAGCATTTTTTGCAATTAGGTTCAGAAACATTCTTTTGACTCATCAGACCTCTGAAGACAGAAGCTGGTAATTTCATGTGGACAGAGCATGCACCTGCCAGGGGTGGGATCACAGATCTCTCTCTCTGTAGTTGTTGAATTTCAGCAGTAATTGCCTTTTCCATTTCACCTTGCCTTTGAAAACTTGCAGGTTTTATTAACATAAAAAAGCCTTAGGAAATTTTGTGGGCTGTATTTTATGGAGAATTCTGACACAAGATAAGGATCTCTTCCAGCAGTTAACACCTTCTCAGAGTCTGTTGAGACACATGAACAAAAGAGGCAATCCTCACAATGGCTGAATCCCTTATAATCACTTTAACCCAAAACCAAACCACTAAAACAGACCTATAGCTTACTAAATGCTTGGGATTTTGTGGACTTTAGTTAAGGAATCCTTGCATTTTAATCTAAAACTTACTCTCAGACAAACATGTCGATTCTCCAATGTACTGCTTTCAGCCTTCAGTAGAATTGAGTGTTAAGGGACTTTTTTATTTTTCAATCACACCCTCAAGATGAGTTTCAAAACCAGAAAGAGCCACAAAGATAGTGGAAGAATGAGCTGTGGAGCGCACTCACACTGAGTATCGATTCCTTGGCTTTCCCGTTCAGAAGACATAAGGGGGGAATAGAGGGAGCGAAGGGACAGAAGTCCACTTTTTCAGTGATGTAGGCTTGTCCTTATACCTGTGTTGTTGATTCATCCTCCCCGCTCTGAACCAAACGCAGCCCAGAACCCTAAGCCAAACCTTAGTTAGAGTAAGCCTGGTGCTGCCCCTGAAGCTTCACCATGGAATTTTGTTTGAGGGCGGGGGGGAAATTAGGAAAAGACCTCTCTATTTCTTCTTTTTCCTAGTGCGCAGATTGTGTAAAGAGCAGTTACACTTTCCTTCAGCTTTTGTCCTTAAAAGAAAATTTAAAAATAAGGCAGAAAGTAGGCTGGCTATTCCTACGGGCTGTTTAGCTAAGCTGGCCTGCAGCAGAAAAGAAATACACGGCACTGTCCGTTTTCCCAGTGAAAGTGAGGACTCACTCAGGGGAAATGTCTCCCGGAGGTTTTTATAGTATTGCAGCTCCAATGTACCTCCACCAAGGCAACAAGATATAATCTAATCTACAGTGAACGATCAGTGAGGTAATTAGAGAAAAAGACAGACTAAAAGAGAGGAATACAAGTATATTCCCAGGCTTTTGATGTCGTCTTTGGTGGGTATTATTCTCCCTTTGACACCTCTTAGATCACCCATTGACATTAAAAGGAGCCATGCCCATCCACTACTTACTAAAAGAGTCCATTATATGATTATATTTCAGAGATAAATGTTATTGATTAAAGGTACAGAAGAAACAATAATCACATTTTAGCTGAGTCATTTTGCTACCACTTCATCTGTAATTTTATTATCACTTCACCAAAAGGTAACAAAGATGCTTGAGTTAATGAAAAGCTTGAGATGTGTCAAGCAAATTAATAAGAGAATTCAGAGAACAATGCCTTTATTGAGGCGCAAAATGCCAGAGTCACAAAATCACTTAATTGCTACAGCCAGCTCGTTTCTAGTGCCAGTAGCTGTGAAGGAGTTAATACCTGGGTGCTAATCAGACAGAGAATTTCTTTGTGACATGAAGTGCTTGTAGATAAGCAGTAATATGCCTTGTTTTACAGGTTTTCTGTTGCTGGGGCAGGGTCCCTTGCTGCACAGCATATATTGAGAAAGACGGATACACAGAACAGGGGTAATAGCTTTCCATGTCACAGCAATATAAAACAGACAGTTTTTATAAACTGGAAACATGTTTTTAATAGTAGTTCTATACAAGAAATATCTCTGTGAAAACAATAATATAGATGGGAATTTTTTTTCCCTCTTCCTAACCAGAGGTAAAAAGGAAAGCCAAGCAACCCACATAAATCTATTGTCAAGCCTCACGGGAAACCCCATAGGTGAATTATGAGTCATAATAAGAATTATTTGTTGTACTGCTGTATGCAATCAATCAGCAATTCAGACATAGAAGACTTTTACCCTCTGTCTCTATCAGATAAACCCCATAACCCTTTCAGAGGACTTTAAACCAGATGTAAATTGATGTGAAGCATGAGCAACTCCTAATACAGCCACATTCAGAGCAACGCTTCCCTCCTTCAGGGGTTCTCAACCTTCTTCCACTCAGAATATCAAAGCCACCAACATAGAAAATAAAAAAATAAAAGCTTTATCTTCCCATGCTCCCAGTTGCACTGTCTGATAGTTCCTGGACAGGTGGAAAATCCTGGCAGAGGAGAACAGAAGAAGCTGGGGGCTTGTAAGAGACGTGATGTCCTAGAAAACAGTGAATGGCAAGGTTTTTCAATGACGTGCCGCTGAGGAGACAAGATACTGGTAACATGTGTGTGTACCCATCTCTCCTGAAGCCACACAGGCTTTCAAATGAAATATGAAGTGGAGAAAATACTCTGCAGAGTCTGCAGAGTAAGAGTGGAAATGCAGAAAACACAAGGAAACATAATTCTTAATTTTTTCCCTACCCCTTGCTTGTCCCAGATATTAGAGATGTTTTTATGCAATGCTCCAGAATGCCAAAATTGAGACTCTGTATCTCCTCATCAAGGAGCATATTAGACAACAGCATCTCTGCTACTACATACCAATTTATATTTTTTCTGAAGAAACGCCACCATAATTTTTGTCATGATCTTGTACAGCACAGAGCAAGACCTGGAAAACACTGAAAAAGCAAGTGATTCCATGAATGACAAAATCCATTAAGTTTGGTTCTTTATAGCTTTGAGATTATCTAAACAAAAAGCGTGCTCTCTACTAAATAGAGGGACTAATAAGACTGCTATCCAGGCTCTGATTCATAGCCTTGAGATCTCTGCATTTTGGGTAAATGTGTGTGAAATTTGTCGAAGAACTCTGCACCACAGATGCAACGTCCTCCACGTATCCCCCAGGGAAGCACAGCCGACCACAGCAGCAATCTCACAAAGAACCTTCCCCAGTTCATCCCCAAGGGCAATTTCATAGCCCACAAATTCCACAACCGTCTGATCACATTTGCATTTTTCCAGCTTGGCAAACAGGTTATTATGGTGAAGGCATTTGAGGACAAGTTGAACATGCCAACTGTGTTGTTTCTGGGTTCCCAAAATAAATGTGGGTGTCATCCAGACATGCCGCTACATCCTAGTCTAACATCTTCCTCTGAATGTTGTAAATAAAATGCTGGAATGTTGCTAGAGCATTAGAAAGGCAAGGAATGGGACAGGATTTACCTGCACCAGCTGCAGAAAGAGATCTGCTCTCAGCGCCCTGTCAGATGAGTTTATGCTCCCTGAAAAGGCATGTTTGTTCAAGAGCTTTAAATAGTTTATTAATGAGATGCAGAGGCTACCAGCTCTCAACTGTGGTTAGAGCAGGGCTCAGCCACCTACACAAAGCTGCAATAGGCCACAGCTTTATTTGACAAAGTCATGGCCATCCACTTAAGGCATCAAAAAGTGGGAATTCCTTGGCAATCCTTTAAGTGAGGTAGTCCCATGCATCCCTAGCTTCTGGGTCAGACAGCAAATATCTTCTAGAGCCAAAGGAATAACTGCTTAAGACCAGAGGTTAACAGGTGTAGTATGGTATCTGCACTCTCTTATCAAACGTATCACAAATACTCTTAATATTTCACAGGCAGCAAGTCTGTCATCTGCTTGTGGCTCCGGTGTGGGGCACCAGTGATCACAGAAAACTTTCATTTTCTTGTGGCCTGTTAAGAGGGAGTCCAAGACTCTCAAATATAATGCTCAAACTAAATCCAACAGCAATATTCTGAACTAAATCAGATTCTGTGGAAAGACCAGTGGATGAACCCAGATTTCCTGGGCATGATGGGGCAATATGCAGAAGGTATCAATTCAAACTGAAGTGATTTACTATGGCTTTGAATGGTGAATCACAAAATACAGGTCTCAACATTAACAGGCATGAGCAGAATGAAGAGCCATCAGTTGATTCTATTGTGCGCTTGAACTGAAGACAGGATAGCACAGTTTAGACAAGTGAAATCCAGAATTCAATCTAGATTAATAACGTTCCTGGATATGTTGAGGTTTGTCACCAACCAAGTCTAGGTGTCTGGTCAGAGTAAGGTCTGCAAAATGAAAAATCATCAGCAAAGGGTACCTTGATTCCAAATCAACCTCTTATAACAGAATTAGTTGCCATAAGTCAACCACAGATCTTGTGCAATAGGACCTACAAGGGTTTACTGTTTACCCAATGGGTGTCACTCCATTAATCAGCAGTTGGGTGAGTTAGGGAGTCAATGTACCGGTCAAAAATTACAGTAGTCCTCTTTCAGACAACTGACTGGAACTGTCAATGAAATTATACCAGCTTGCATCATATGTGCAGAATGAGACAAACTTTAACTGAAGAAAGAAGATTTATTCAAACAATCAACCAAAAAACAACGAAAAAAGATAGAGTATGCTGAAGATGGGCAAATGCACAATCATTCGCATACTTCATACCCATCACTTGCCTTCCCATTCCTTGATGTCCTGATCTCAGACTGTGTCCCTTAAGCTGAAAAAGCTACAAAGAACTCCATTTCTTTCAGAACTCTCAGCATTTGAAGACGCAAAAATGAAGATACAAAGTTGTAATGACAATCTGAGATAAACGAGTAGACGAGTCAGTACAGAAAAGAACAGTGAGATGAGGTTACTGTTCCCACGGATGGACCTTTTGTTGATTATAGACAACATAGTCTTCCCCCAAGTCTGCAAATATTGAACCTCAGGCAAACATTTCCCTTCAGCTGTTTTCCTCACCACCTCCTCCTTAATTACCTCTGTAAATACAGGTTCAGGTGAAGGCCATTTGAGGCACTGGCATCCACTTACAAACCAGAAGCTACCCCTAGATTCCCATGACCGTGTGCAAGCCCTGCTGGAAAAGAAGGCCAAAGTTATGGTGCCCACCCAGTCCCTCAGTGCATCATCCTTTTTTGACTCGCTGCATTTTCATCTCCTCTTCCTCTGAGCCATAGAAACAAGCTATGCCCCTTCTCTCCGTCTCACCTCTCCATGTCACCACTCGGGAAGGGCACACTTGCTGGGCAGTGCGGCAGGCTCCACTACCCACCACAAGAGCCTGCTCCACATCGCTATCTTGGGCGAGGGCCTACCCCTGTCCAGGTCCACTTCCTAACCAGCTTGGTGGCTCTGCTTCCACTGGTATTTTACTCTTTTCTCTCCTACCCCCTTGGCAATGTCTTATTTGGCGACCAAAGTGAGAAACTGGTCTGAAGGAAAAGGCCCATTCTCACGCCAAACAGCCAGTACAAGGCTACCATCTAGTTTATTACGGAACAGAGACTGGCAATTCTTACAGCTAATCCACTGTTTCAGCAATACCTAAATTAGTACACCACGGAGGCAAATGTACCCTCAGCCCTGACCCAAGTAGTGGTTCCGACTCACAGCTAACACAACCCCATGTTTCTAACAAAAAATGCCAAGAAAAGGACAAAGCTGAAGCTCATTCCCTGTGGATTTTATCATGCAGTAGCAGCCAAAAAAGCATATTAAGGTGGCGTTCCTGTTACTAACTGTAGCTGAATTCAGGGCAGTAAATTAGAGGCAAAATGTTTCATTAAGCCACCAAAAGCCCAATCTATTCTGCAGCAATATATTTCTATTAGTAAGTTTAAATTCAGATCCCCCCTTTTTGAGGGCGTTCCTGCTGGGCTGTCCTGTGGTGCTGAATTATTCTGTAAACATGTTTTTAAATATTCCGTTCCCTCTCCATTACCACCTCTTCCTTACTCTTGGGACTAAAGGATCTTTTCTCTGACATTTTAAAGCATTAAAACAGCTCGAGGGCTAAAGAAAACATTTTTCATGTAATCTTTGAAAAGTTTAGTTGTCAAGGAGACCAAGACCTTAGCGACCAGGTATGGAGGCCTATTCAGCACACTAACATGCTTGTGAAAGAAGGTGCAAGGATGCCAGTATACCTGGAGGCAAACATGCTTAGTGTTTCAAGAGGGTCTTGCTTCCTGACATACCTTTTATTACACAACTAAACAGTGACTCAGATTTCCTTCTCTTTGGATGGTTTCATCTAGTGAGTAAAAACATCGTTAAAGGACCTTACTTGGATGATATATTGCCTCAATAAATCACTGGATTGAGGTATGCTCTGGAAATGTCATTTGCAGACTGATACTTTCCAAGGAAGAACAGGTCCAAGAGCATATTTGATATAATTGCAGAATAAATGACAGTCAACAAGTAACGAACTGGAAAGGTGCTCTCCTAACTCCAGGCAAAAGGGACACTATCAAATGAGTCTCTCTCTGATATTACTTCTGTTGCCAGGATAGGGGAATATCATACGATGCACAGGCCCAGACAGAGGGAGACAGATGCTTGGCATTCTCAATTTGTACAAAAGTCAAATTTTGTTTGCAAATTTTAGGTCTGTCCTTAGTCTATTTGCTAGCACTGGGACCTAATGAAGTTGATGGCCTTTCACAGGAGACAACGGTGTGAGATTAACCACTAAGCTAAATATATTTGTAAATATTATAAAAGTAAATTAAAGCAGAAGCATTTGAAGTCTGAAAGAGACATGAAAATGCACCTTAAATACACTTAACATTGAATAAAACATTATAAATAACAAATATAAATAAAACCTGTTTTGTCATAAAATGTGTTGCTAAACATGTGTAAGACAGAGTGCTATAAACATCAGGAATCCCTAGAGATCAGTGTCAGAACCAGTATTAGTCCACATCTTTCTCAATGATCTGGAGAATTCAGTGTGTGGATAAAACCAAGGCTTTTTTCAGATAGTCAAATGCCACACTGACAGTAAGGAACTCCAAAAGCCACACTGAATGAGTGTGCACAACACTCAGGGGCAGGTGAGCTTCCACGTGGATCACTGTGAAGTAATGTATCACGGGAAAAATAACCTACACTTTGCTTACCTGATGCTGTACTCAGAACAGATAGTTTCCATTCATGGAAACGCTACTGAAGTCATCAATAACAGCTCTTTGAAATTCTGAGTTAAGTTTGCAACACCAGCCACAAAATGTTGTGTGTCGTTAGGAAACACAGTCACAGCAAAACAAAGAAAATCATTTTGCCACTAGGGACACCTTACTCCACCCATATTTTAAGTATGTTTGCAGTTCTGGTCTTTGCATCTTAAGACAGAATAGAACAGTAGACAGACTAGAATTAGGAAAAAAAAAAAAAACCCAGAGAAAAGAGCAACTAAAGTGATTGAGGAGGTGTACCGGTAACTTTACAAAGAAAGGAGAAAGGGTTGTGACTCCAGTTAGAAAGAAGATGGCTAAAAGGGATAATACTGAGATTCACAACATCATGAAGGTGGTAGATCAGGGTTAGCACAGAACTGCCCTTCACCAAGGCCTGCAGTATTGAACCAGAGAGCACATAGGGAAAATAGCAGGAAATGGGCTTAAAGCACGTGGAAATAAGTACTTTCTTATACGGGGAGTGGTGAACTTCTGGAACCTGTTGTTACAGGAGGCAGATTTTATCAGTGGTATGCAAGTTCATGGATAGCAGATCTATCAGCAGAAACAAAAATGGGTGAGGCAGGGATGTATCCTCTAAAATCCCTAATCCAATGATCACAGTCACTTGGGAATACAACAGACTGCAGAGAGGCCAGGCTCATGTGCTACTCTGCGCAACATCTCCTGCCACTGCTGGAAATGGAGTCTTGGGCTAGATGGAACATTCTTCTGTTCCCACAGGGCATTTCTGTCTTCTTTCAATTTTACACATTGCAGGTACCAAGTAACCTTCTCTGTATTGTCCATTTTATCATCTCCAGAGAGGACCATATAATGTTCTCTGCATTGTGCCAAATATGGGAGTACTTCTTGGACTTTCAGATGTCCCATTGCAACTCAGCCAGCCAAAGAAGACACACGTTGGAGAGGGTGGACTGTCAGTGAACGTGCCCGTTAAACCCTGTACTGCCCAAGGGTGGTGACAGAGCAGTCAAGGACCACAGAGCAGTTAGGGACTCTGATATGGGCTATGTCGAATGAAGTCTTATTAAATGGGCGAGTCTCTATCCAAATAGCTGTGGCATGCTACATCTCAGCACGGGTTGCAAAGCTGTCAAAAGAAGTTTAGTGTATACTTTGAGTATTGTAGTGGGAGCTGAGTATTTACTTGATACAATTTAGTGAACCATTAAAATGAACTAATTCACTGAACTGCAAGAAAGAAAGCTCTAAAGCTTTCTCACTTTGGGGTTTTTTTAAAGTTTTTAGCTTTTTTCCTCCACAGTGTTTATAGCATCCTCTTTGAGGCCTGAAAATCATTTTTGCTCTTGACATTGATATTTCCGCCGGTGTGTTAAATGGAGATGAAATGACCACGGCCATATTTGCTTAACAACCAGAAATTCAACTTGTGAAGTGCATTATCATGCTAAAGCATCCCTATTTGTGTATCAGCATTGATTGATGTCATCACCACACAAAGTGAAAACTCTTCACTATTTGCTATGCACAGGACTGCAAGGAAACACAAACCAACATTGCTGCAGGGAGGGTTCTACAAGAACACTGGCTGGTCTTGGAAGGTATTTGTATATTTTTTGAAGTCATGCACACATACAGAACAAAGAGAACAAGGAATCTATATAAGGAATATATGATACAAAAATGACAAATTATTAAACACAATACTACCACGTGCCATTTGAAATATTGTTCTTTTCTCTTTTTTTTTCTCCACTTGCTTAGTGCATTTCTTCTAAGTACACATGTGCTTTCTAACTTATTGGTCCATTGTTCAGGGATCTAGTTTTAGGTGCACTTTAAAGATGAAAAAATTGCAGACTGCAGCAAGTTGCTACTCTGCATGAGTGCTAATAAAATGCCTACCTAGCAACAACTTCTTGTTTGAATAAAATCACTCTTCTACATGCACCATAGCCTTGCAACCAGCATGCTTGCCACATCATGCCCAGCAGCAGTGGCCTGGAATAAATATGAGGAAAACTTTGATATAGGAAAGAACACAAACATCAATACTGGTGCATGTTTCATTAAAACTGACATTTCTAGGAAGAGGAGAGGGGTATTGTGAGTACTCTTAACTTATGGTAAGATGAAGAGAGAATAGCTGCTTCTAATGCAAAGAAAGAGCATTTCTTATCTGAAAAGCTTTTCGGGGTTGCTTGGATCCCCCGAAGTACGTTGAACAGCAGTGGTCTGAACTCTCAGTCATCTGATCAGTAATGTCCGGCTCTTCTAGTGCTTCCTAGTTACTTAGTATTTCTACACCAATACCTACATCTCAGTTTCCCAAGAGGCAGCTTTCATGCTACAGTTTTGAAGTAATGGTAGATAATAGTTGCCCACATTCCGCTTAAGAATCATATTTTCAAAAACATTGAGTTAGCTTGTATTTGTTTTGATTTTCCTTTTATTTTAAGTACTTTTAACTATCGCCTTTCATTCAAAGCTTTAGAGTATCAGCTAAAGCAGGGCTAGCTCTATCAATTGTTTTCAGGGATCATTAGTTGCCTGCATTATCCCCAAAGAGCAATGGCAACTTCATTTTGCAAGGAAGAGGTGGCTGAAACTAGATTTTTGTTGAAAAGAGTTTTGATTGTTTCTTACTCATTTGCTAACTGGTTTTCATATTGGCAGTGAGAGGGAAAGGGCAAAACAAGGTTAAACGATGGTAGAGAACTGCCCTTCATAATGACTGCATTACACCTTTGTTCAATAACGCAAAAGCTGACCAAGGCTCAGTAGCACTCTGTGGTCAGTCAAAGGATTTCCCAATGGAAATTTTATATTTTTTAGCCTTATGAACTCATGCTTCTTGCACCTCCACCACTGTATTCATCAAGTGCATTTTACTCAAAAAAAATGAACACACTCACAAATATCAACAATTTCCTCTAAAAATTAAAGAACTCTCACACAACCTAGTTTTACGAGTAATAGACTCTTCCATGCAATGCCCCATCTCTTTCACCTCCTGTCCAGTGAGCAGTCTAGCAGAGATCACTTTGACTAATACCTTCGTTTTGTGTTGAAATGTGCATGCTTTTTTAAAAGAAAAAAATATTATATTTATGGCTTTTATATTAGTTCAGCATTAATTTATCATAGCAGCAAATCGAGAAAAGTGCTGCTTAAAATGTTAAAGTTCTGGATTAAGGAGAAAACCCAGAACACACATAAACACAGAGCCACTTGTTCCTCACTGAGTTGAAATGATCTTCCACAGGAATAAGGACTGTGCACATGACAAGAAGTGAGGAAGGACAGGGCAAGTAACGCTCTTTTAAAATAAAGAATAGGTTTCTACTATAGTTGACATTCCCAATATTCTTACAAGGATGAAAAATGATATTTCAATCACATCTCTGTTTAATTTTCCTCTCCGTTTGGAAGACTAAAATGATATTGTTTTTTGATCCTTACTAATTATTCTCTTTTTTTCCTAGCCCCAAATCAATTGAAGCATCATAGCAGTTTTCAAATTAATTATTAGATTTTTTTCCCCTGACTCATTTCAGACACTTTTATTAGAAAAGTGATTGATATATTAACACCATTAATTACTTATTTGACCCATTAATTTTGTGTATCTGCACAGACCTAATTGAAACAGCCTACACTGAATCTAGGATCTCATTTTACCAATCGAAAATTAATTTTTGGATACTCTTGACTGCTGAGTCTGTGTGATGGTGAAAAACACTGTTCCCACCTCACACATTTGTTTAATATTCCCAGTCCTCTTTCTCAGTCCCAAAAAGACCTTCAGTCTCTGCCCCTGAAAGATTCCTATGAGCTTCGTTTCCTTCCCTCAATAAACAAGACTATCTCAATAGGCCTCCATAAACGACAGTTCCCGTTCATTTGACATAATTTGCCTTTCCACCATCAAGCTAAATTTCTTCAATAGACTCTTAATTATTCTAAACCCATTATCTAATGCTATTATAAATGTTTAAATAATATTTGATATAATCCTGGTCCCACTGAAGTTAATGGGAATATTGCTGTTGCCTTAATTAAGATCAAGATAAAATTTATATTGTTTAATTTGTCACATATTACTGTTGGGTAAAAACAACCTAGTTAGTATTCAGAGGTACTAAACAGACCCAGCTCCCACACTAGAACTGGCAGGGCCTCAACACTTCTCAGGAGAAGTCCGGGAGCCTGTGCTGCACTGTGGGCGGGTGGGGAAGGGAGCAGTCGCAGGGTCGTGCACCGTGCTGCGTATCGGCAGCCCCAGAAGGCTTCCTGCACTCTGGGATGCTCATAGCCTTTAAATGGAGCGCTTGAGTCAGGATTCGTCAAAAGGACAGGAAAAACAGAAAAGTGAGAAAACAGAGAAAAGCCTTCCCCGATGTGAGAACAAACCAGATATGTTTTTCCAAATTATTTGATCAAAAATCTGGACAATTTTAAGCAAAACATTTTTAAAAATCTTTGGCAAAAAACCGTTGTGTTGCATTGATCAGATCTAGTTCAAAAAGAAATACATCTTTTAAAACAGAAACTAAATGTTATTAATATGAAGATTTTTGGCTGGTGACCACTTAGCTCTCATTAACATTTAGAAAATAAATTGCAAGCTTTTTTCAGACTACCAGCAAAAGCCATGCTTATTCTCATACTGTGAATAAAGCTAATCAATAATAAAAAGGACAGCTAAACTACAATTCAGATTTACTTACATTTTTTTAATGTTTCCTACAGGTCTAATATTATATTCTGTTCTCTCACACAATGCTAACTTTAGAAGACAAAACGTAAAAGCAGATCAATTTGTGACATCTTTGTTATGTTCACAGCCAACATGTGATCACACCTACATTATAAAATCTCACCATGCATTACTTCCAGACTTCTGTGAAGGTCCCTCACTGGAGGGTCTGGCTTACCAGAGCAACACGTTCCACGGAGATATCCAAAATTCCTGCCGAGACCTCGGTTCTGTTTCCCCTCACTGAGGAAAGTCCCCCTGGCCACTTCCCTGTTTGTTCACAGCTGTACTCATCTCAGCAGGTTGCTGCCTTTTAGCACTATAATCAATAAAGGCTGCCCAGGAGGCTGTTTCACCTCCTGTTTTGGGGAGAGAAAGCAAAAAGCAACACACAACACACTCCTGCTGCTTCAGAAGGCAGAGGGGCAGAATGGGCTTCTGAAAGGAACCGCAACTCCAATGGCATTTATTCCCAACTTCTCTCAGTTTCACCCTGTCCTCTTCTCATTGTTTGTAACCTGGTTCTAACCCTGTCATCTCCTACAAGGCTGAAAGAAAGCTGAGCCTCAGCTTCTTTCCAGGAGCCAAGGGGAGAAGGCATTGAGACACTGAACACAAGGTCCCTTATCACTGCAGCATGTCTGGATATGATGAGCACAGCAGCAAAGTCTGAAATGCAGGAAGAAAGGTCACAGGTGATTTCATTTTAAAATACACGTGCAAACAGAGAGGACCGAATTCCCCAGTGGGCTCATTTGCTGGGATTTCAACATGTATCTAGAGCTACCAGGTATGAGTTCCTGGCTATCACAGATGGGAATCCTAAAAATACAGTGCCTCAAATCCTTAAGCACTCAGAATTTTTTTATTAAGGCTCTAATCCATCCAGCTCTTCAGCTCTTCATGAGTCTGCACACGTTGCCCTGCTCCCTCTTTCTAGATTGCTGGAAGTATCTCGCCAGTGAGGCGTATCTCTTCCATGAATTCAGAAGTAAGGTTGCTTTGTCACAGAGCTAAGACATAGGATGTCCTACAGGTGGAGGCACTAAGAGACTCCTTTCTGTCTCCTTTTCATTGATTCACAATATCCCACAATGCAAAGAAAGCATCTGAAAGCCTACCCTACATTACAAAGGAAGATGCTTGGAAGCTCTCAAAGAGCTCCCAAACGATACTGCTGGCTTTTACTGCCCCTTGTTCAAGCCAAAGGTGAAATGTCTTCAAGCTGGTCCCTAGAAATAAACTTCAAGACCAATGTCAGATTTCTGAATGATTGGTAGGATCTTCTAGCCTTAACTTCCTGCATGACCACAGAGGTAGACGCTCATTCTGCCATTCAGGCCCCCACTTTACATTTGAGCTCCCATTTGTTTTTTAACTGGGAGGGTTCTGCCATACTGCGTTGCCCTGTGGTATTCTATTCCACTGTAACGCATACTCAGTAATTAACACTTGCTGCCCAAATCAACCCACCTATTACAGTTGCTTACCTTAGTCCTAAACATAAGTGTAGCAAACAAATCAATGAGGAGTTTGTGTCCCTTTGCTAGACAACTGGTGTCTTTGGCAGTAACTAATGACAATGCTACATTTCATCATCTTGCTAATCTTGTGGTTATATAACTCTCCTCTAGCCTGGTATTTATTTGTCTTGGAAGAGAATAGCAAATACATACTACAAAGTGCCTACTACAAAGCAATACTTGTATATAAAGCACTTTCAGGCATTTATAATATTTACTGTAGGTCATCAAATATATCCCCTGCTGTGAAAGAGCGTCTTTGTTGTTCTTAGGCTCTTCTTCTACTTGTTTCATCTTCCACAAAGAGAAAAACCCTTATCTGTGCTTACCCACTCTAACACAAACTGTAATCTTCAGCTTTTATCTGTATTGTTCTTGGGGAAAAATACATCATTCCATATAAGCAGAGATAAATCCAAGTAAAATATGTTACAAATGCATTAATCTACAGCAGTACAGGTCTTAAACATGTTTTGGGCAGGTTTCAAATCTCTGCATTGTTTTTCAGAGCCATAAACAGTGTACAGTGTTGCAGAAAGCTTGATGTGGAATGGGGTTTTAATTTACTTCTTTAAAAAGAAGCGCATAAATAGGTATGTTTTTAATGTTGTCAATTTTCTGCCATGACACTTTAAAGAAAACTCTGAGTAAAGCAAAACCTGACTGAAAGATAGCACTGCTTGGGCTCTCCAACTGCAAATGAGCATCCATAAAGCTCACATGCCTTGAAGCTACAGAAGATTATCCTTTATCCTTCATCTCTTTCTGCCCTTTGGAAATGCTAACCTACTCTATATAAAAACTCCGCATATCCTGCCTGGTGGAAAGCATCACCAAACACCTCCAAACGGTTTTCCTCTGTGTTAATTTGCTTCTTAGCAGTCGCTAATTTTAAATGCTACCGCATTACACTTCCACAGTTGAGTTCATATGTAGGATCAGATTTCGCGTTCAGAAATTCAGCTCAAGACAAAAAGAGATGAAAAACTGTGGCTATTCCATGCACATCGATCGCAACTCTTAAACTGAGATCCTAACTCTTAAACTGAGAGCTAAACCCATCTCTCAATGACATTAACTCAGGTTGCTTTAAGTTCAGCTGCTTGTCATCAGCCTGCATGGACAGCTGGATGTCTTGGGACAGACGGATGTGCTGGCCATGAGCAGAGCTGCAGCAGTTCTCAGCACCATGCAAGACTAGAACTGGTAGGATCCTTCAGTCTTGGCTTTGCTGGCTTATGGCCATCAGACCAGAGCCATGGACCGGGCTGCATGACAAATAATTAAATAATATTTTATTTAGTATTTTATTATTTAAAGGAAACAAGGACACAAAGACAAAAACAAGAATAGAGGAAGCATCCTAAAGTTTCAATTACATTTATGGGGAAAATGCACTTTTTAAAATCCTCAGGTTTTTTGTAGGGTGTTTAAAGAACTGTTGAGCTCTTTTCAGAATTATTCAAATTGTTGTTTGTGAATATTTTGCAAGTTTGGAAGTAAGGTCTTAATTTTAGGTGTCTATAATCTAGGAACACAGCTTAAAGCACCCACTTTTAAAAGTGTAGGTCAGAGAAGGGGGCATTGAAGGGAGGAATGGAGGTTTCTTGATAGCTCTGTAGACAGGAACTTTTCATTGGGCATCTACCTGTTCGTCACTTTTCTGAACTTTCCAAAACTTTTCAAAACTTTTTTGGTCTTTTTTATCTGACCTTTTAAAAATATCATAGCAGATTATAAACGTACCAATAAGTCTGTACAGTGTTTGCATTATTAATAAAAGAAGCATCACCTCAGCGGCTGTTTGTCTAATCAAAACACATGTACTATAAATAATGGAAAGATGGACATCTCCTGACCTCAAACAACTAAAGCTTACTTTCTAACTTATAGAGACTACTGAAAGACAGGAAGCTACATGCAGAGCTTACTCTCCAGAGTTACTGTGGGTGATTAATCAATACCAGGGAAAGAGACTTATCTGAGAGGGGCTTCTTGTGCCATAGAAATCCATCACAACTTCCTTTCCTGAAAGGGCCAAGGAGACGGTGAAAAAGGAGAGAAGGGAGCCAGACTTGCTATTGGAAAGAGAATCCAAAGGAGATAGGAGCTCACACACTGCAAAAGCAGGTCCGAGAGGAGACAGCCTGGACCTACTTCACACATGCAGTTGACCTGCGTGCATGCAGGAAGTCTAACACAGGATATATTAGGCAACACTGTGCACACATAGCTACCCCAGCACATCCCAAACACGTCCAGCTTGCTGCACACACATAGACTGATTTGCAACTGCTCAATCAGTCAGTTCATCACATCTACTGTTTGTGATCTATGCAAAGACACAGCTAGTTTTCTGTGAGCTCACAACTTGAACCAAACCCTAGGAAAAGTGAAAGATCCCCACCCAGGTCAGTAGGCAGTAGATAACCACAGAAAGATAGTAGCTCTACTGCCAACACTGGCACAGTTGGTAGACCTGAATTCCTACCTGAATATTTGAAGAAGAGCTATTTCAGCTATTACGGGAGTTATTACGCTACCTACTACTAAAATCAGAAAGAGGAAGGCGTGGCTATGCTTAATCGTACAAGGTGCTGAGCAATCTAATCTTAAATCAGATGTGACTGAAACATTTTAGTGGCCTATGAACAGGAGTCTCTGTCTAAAAGGATTAAACCCTTCCTTAACACCACAGCTAAGCATGTTCAAAAAAAGCAAGGTTCGCAGGAGGAGTTCTTTAATTAATATAGAGAGTGTATTAGTAAATAAGGCAAGCTTTTAATTGCAATTTCACAAACATCTGATAACATAAAGAGAGTACTACATAGCAAAATAATAGTGCTGCTATGATACTATTAATCATTATGTTAGTTTTTCTTGGAAAAGAGCAGCATTCAGTCTCAGATTAGTTATCTCAGTATCACAGTGATGGTAACCCATTCAAGTCATGTCCTTACTTTCATGGCTATGGAAGCAAATCCATCTTGTTAGAAAAGTGAAACATTAAATTCTCCCAGTACTTTCTTTTTCTTTTTATGCATACAATGGACTAAATTCTGACCTTATACACCCGTATAACTTCAGAATTCTATGAATCAAACTAACAGCAAAACAGGACCCACTTTGCGCAGTCATTTCTGCATATGTTTAATTGAGCTAACCAAGCAAGATAAGGGTTTGTGTACAAAGGAATTTGGGATTTGCTTTTATTGTAAAAACACTTTTTTCCATCTCCGCCTCACTCCTTTAAAAAAGAAATAAAGACGAAGCAAGCAGGAACAATGCTAATTACATTTTGTAAGCAGTTTAAGAATGGGCAGGAGGATGGGGAGGCATGGAAAACAGGCCCCTGCAGAAAATGTGTGGAGGGTGAAAACAAAGTTCTCCTGAGATGGATAGAAGTTTCTGTTTCACAGGCTTCCAAATGAATGGTTCAGATGTTGTGAACACAATGGATAGTAATGATGATTACTTTTGCCAATGCCTATGGTGATGTTATAAGCTAATTATATTAGTCATTTACGCAAAGGCAAGATGCCTTTGATAGCTACTATTTGGAGCAACAATTCAGCATGTTGAGTCACTGTTAAGTCACTTTTAGAGCCAGACTCCCATTCCACTTACACCCAAATGAGTCTTCAACAACTTTGTTGAACGCAGCAGCTTTACTCTGCATTTAAACCTTTATCCAAAACTCCCGTTCTGGCTATTTTTTTTCTATATACATTACTTTTTATTTTTCATAGATCAGTTTGAGTTAAATCACCTAATCCACACTTTGTGGGATGACATTAGTGCACATTCTATATCTGAAGATACCTGATGTCCATAAAAGTGATTAGTCTCCATTTAGCTTTATCTGTTCTGACATTTACTACTCTGATACTTTGGTGCCATTAATTTCTCAATAAATGATAGGGAATCCAGATATATTACTCAGTGGGGAATATAGGCACCAAAATACCATTTGTATCACTGAAAAAATTTTTCCTTTAAATCCCTCTTGAGAATACAACTAAGTACCAGATTTTCATGAAAACCTAAAAGTGCCCATCTTATTAACAAACCAGGGTTATGCCCACAAACCTCACCAAATTCCCACAGGGTATGAACAACTTTTCAGACAGGGAAAAAAAGTAAAATTAAAAGTTAATTCCTGAGGATTTTAAAGGACTTGTCTCCAGGGGTTTCTAGATGTTCCTCTCCAAAACATCTCCTGTATCATTAGAGGAAAACAGATCTGGCAACCGGCAACCTATTTTAATATTCCAAGTTACATTCTCTTCTGTAGCTCAAGATCTGCTTGTTAAGAGTGAGACTGTGATAACAGGGGTTGGAATTAGGTGATCTTTAAGGTCCCTTCCAACCTAAACCATTCTATGATTCTATGAACGTTTGAGCCTCCAGTCTTTGGACCCATCGACCCCAAAAAGGTCAAGACTGAGTGCAGCCAACCAGCTGGTTTAATGTGGCTCCTTGAAAGATGCTTACCAAGGCCTCTGACAGATCAAAGCTCTACTCTGCCATAGGATCCCAATAAGCCGACTATGTCCCACCGTTGTAACACAGCTCCGTTATCCCCTGTGCAATCTTTCTTTTGGGAAGTGGAGGGCAGACAATGCAGGAGACATCCACCAGCTTTTTGCTAGCAAGTAAATCTCCAGTACAGAAATCAGTTGTCTTATGGTGGTAGAGCATAAAGGGGCCCTTACTCAAAACAGGACCCTTTCTTCAGGTCCATAAATCCACAGGTCTACAGGCCCACAAGGGTCACAAACACCTTCTAAATCTAACATAATTAGTGGCTGCAAAGGTAGTAAAGTGAGATTCCTGTGCCCTCCCAAGTTACTGTAGCTTAAAAGTCAATGAGATAAATTGTGATATTTGTGCCCATTTCAAGAGGTGCACATACCGCACATTGCTCTGGTTTTGACTGATTGGTTTTCCTAAAGCTAAATGCTCCAGAGCCTGCCCAGCCAGGAGCTCAGAACTATCCGTCCTCAACTTCTTAGCAAGTAAAGCCTGATTTCTGCCCTTCAGGTCATCTGGCATTCTTTACATGTTCATGAATCTGATTTCTCAATAACTGTACTATGGCTTTTAGTTGCAGAGAAAATAAAATTGCATCCATGATGAATTTTCTTTGTTTTCAGCTTCTCTCCCCACCTTTGACATCTTAATCCATATTCACCCAAAGCTTTCAAACTTTGCATGCATGACAACTATTGTGACTAGAATCCCATCAAGTTTTTATTAATAGCCACCGAATAATTAAATGTGATATTATGGGGAAGATCAGAGCTGTCATCATTGCTAATAGAAGGTAGAAAGCCTGTGGGATTTTCAGAGAATTGTGTCAGGACTTCCCCAGACTTAGGTCACTTGAAGCTTGTATTTCTGTGCATCAGAAAGGTCTGCAGTAAGAAGAAATAGCAATTCACATGGCAATTCAGAAATCATTCTTGGTTTCTGTTCACTCCTATGAGTCAGTAATTTTTACAAGTTACGTTTATTGTATATTTCCACTTCATAAATCATTGAAATTGTTTTCAAGCACAAAATTGGAGGAGGCACTGTTACGGATACAATTTCTACTAATTCTTATATTAGTTTATTCCAAGCACCCTGCAAGTCTCATCAGCAAGAAAATGCTTGTATTTTTATGTATAATATGCATAAAAAGCATAATAGTTTTTACAATACAATTTATTTCAGACTTAGTAATTGTCAGGATCACTGACCACATAATATCTTTTGCTTCATGGGACCCCTCACTGTCCATTTTCCAGCATTCAGATCCGCCCTGGTGCTGCTGTTACTTTTTTTCCCTCAAGCGGTCAGTTCATTGTTTGATTCCTTTGAACTCTGGCTGATGCCAGGTGTTTAGAGGTGGATGAACAGTGACAATAGCATAACACACATTTCGTGAAGAAACGACTTTTTGAAGGTCAGTTCCAGGAGCTTGAGTTTGAACTGCTATCTGAGTGAATACAGATTATAGGAGAGGACTTGATTCTTGACCTATGGGCTTTTTGTGCTTGCTAATTTTGAAAGACACTTTAAAGCCTGTCCTGGAGGATCTTTCTTATTTGTAGTATCTTTTATCTAAAAAAGCATTTGATGTCATTTTTGCTTCAGAGAAATCACTTTTTGAGTTTGAAAGGGGGAAGAAGATTCCTCTGTTGGATTGCTTTGTTGGTGGGCCTTTGTGACTTCCTTAACTTTCAAACACTAACTTCATATTTATAAATCTTGTCTGCTAGACAAGAGTGTTAGGTGTTTTTTGAGTAGCCACTATGCTGTGAAATCCCACCTGACACTTGCCCAGATAACACTGGCACCCAGCTGTGTAGCTGCAGTTTGAGATCCATCAACATTCAAAATTCAGCCTTTTCAAAGTTTGTCAAGACTTTGGCTAGCTACAGGCTGTTTCCTTCACAAATACTATAGACTCAGTGTAAAAGTTACTTCTTGCAATTTGTTGGTATTTCTGTTGTTTGTATTTTGTCAAATCAGTAATGTAGAAATGGAAGAGAAAAAGTAAAACGCAGAACGAAACATAAAATGATAGAAAACGTTCCATTTTCATCCTCTCGGGTTGGCTGCAGTCAAAGGTAACATGCTAATTGGCACAAAGATGGCAGAATGAGAAAACACAAAGATTATCCACGTGATCCACTTCCTAATACAAATAGTTTATCATCTTACTATTTTTGAGGTAAACAATTCTGAAAGTAAAGTGTACAATAGCTTGTGAGGGCCACGTTGTTATGGAATCCAAATGGGGAACTGCAAGTTAAGTTCAGCCTTGTTCAAGTGGAGTTCAGGGTGTGTCTTTTTTTCTTCTTGGTTAGGAAAGGCAGTATACACAATTGTATTATCTTTCTTTCCCTTCTCCCAAATAACTTCTGAACTCGTTGTCCTGTTTCAATCCAACCTGAAATGCTGAAGGTAATTATGTGTTTCTATATAATTCATAAGGATTTGAAGTGGAAGGAGAGCAGGGACAAGGTTAGCGTCCCTACTAAAGGAAAGCGCAGTTTGGCTCCCTCACCCTCCGTTTGGCCAGCCAGGCAGCATGCACCTTGCCCTGCGGCTTCCCTGCACCTAGGGGATGATGTCACATGGGAATGGAGAGAGATTAATTCAGTTCAGGGATTAAGAAACAAAAGCACTAGATCTCATTAGCTGTGCTGCTCTTGGAACAACAACCCCTCCTCCCTCCTGCCACCACTATGCCAGTCGGCTTTTCTTTCAATATATAATAATATTAATCCTTTACAGTTCTCAGTTCTATCTGGCAAGCCCTAAATTCTCTGATACTGAGGATGGGTTTGTGATTTTTTTTTTCAGTCTTGCTCTGATAAAGAGTTGCTCACTTAAGTAGTCTCATTAACCCCATTATTCATGTAAGCCACCTGCTGTTTGCTTGAGCAAAGAATGCATAAAAGTGAGCAAGAGCTTTGGGAAAAGTAAAATTTCTACTTACACAGTTCACACACCCGGTGCTGCATATATTGTTAACAATGGCACTACAAACACTTCCCATAAAAGAACATTTGGGACCAGATCCGTAGCTTTTTAACTCAATAAGAGTCTGATTTCAACAGAATTTTGGACCAGGGCCATAAAAAGCAAACTACTTATAGAATCTAGCCTTTTACAAAATGAACGATTGCTAGTAGGTGTATCACCAACCTTCAGTATTTTAACACCACACCCTGACATATGCGATTATTCATTATTCTGTGGGAAAAAGACCTTTATATGTAAATCCTGGGAATACAGGAGATTAAAATCAGGTAGTGTACTTAAACACATTTGTAATAATTAATAAAAAATTACAAACAGGTGAGAGAGGATAACTGCCTCTGAAACATTTATTCTACTAGTAATTTTATTACCATTGAATTCTTGCCAGCCAGGAAACACCTAGAGGCTCATGTTTCACACCCAGTATTGCAGAGGTGAAAAGGTAGAACATTCTGCCTTAACAAGTATGCAAAGAGCAACTTCAAGCGGAAACAAGTTTAGCACCCAGCTCTTACTGGCTCAGCCACAGATAAACTCTCCATAATAACTCGCTTGCTTGCGTGGCTTCTGCGAGATTGTGAGCTTCTGCTTTGGATCTTGGCTGCGGGGAGGCACGCGGCACGCACACACGCTCCCCAAATCCACTTGCCCTATGAAGATTTCCACTAACTGGCTACTTTTTCCACCTGACTCCCTGCTATAAAAAAAACAAAACAAAACAACTCAAAAAAACCCAAACAAGCCTAAAACCAAGCATATCACAAGTTTATATTTGAAGAGAGCTAGCTAAAGAGCTACATCATAATCATGCAGGGTACAAACTACGTCTTTTCTAAACCAGCAACAAAACACTGTAGAGGAATAATTATTCCTCTCTTAAAGAATAAATCCTTCTGTTGTAATATACTGTACAACCCAGAGGCATAGTGATCTCTCCAGACGACAGTAATTCTCACTATCCTTATCAAAAATGACAGTTGTTCCTTTGAAGCAGATTGCCATGGTAAGGCACTAGCTGAAAAGCCAGTTTTGTTCTGTCACGATAGGAACCTATCCCAACTCTGCGTACACTAACAGCTTTCTTCTGTGAAAGTAAATAGAATAAATCTTTTCCATTTCTCCCTGAGACTTGTACTTCTGTTCATTGTGTGTGAAGTTGACTGGAAATCTAGATACACAGAATAGAGCAGACAAGGCTGATTTAAACAAAGGGAGCACTGAAATATTCACTCAGCTTCAGCCAGATCCCTCCTTCACCTACAACTATAGGGTCTTGGACATGCCTTTATTTACTATCCAGATCTATCCCTATTTAGGAGTTCCAAATAAGCACGCATTAGGTATTTGTTCATTAATGCTGATACATGTATTCTTCGGTATATGTTCTGTAATGGTGACAGAAAAAAATGCGTACCAATAAACTCATTAAATGGCACTCAAAATATTTCTGTACTGTGCCTGACATAATTTCTGCCATGAGGAAGAACTGGGTTTTGGGTTTTGCTTTTTAAATACAAGGCCAAGGCATTGGCTTTAATGCAGATAAAAATATTGGCACTGGTATTGACATTACTGCAGCTAGTACCACATAATCCTCCTGCCCAGCGTACTGGCACAGATGCAAGTACATACACCTTGAAAGGAACTGGTTACAGACTGAAGTCTGTCCGATTTGGCCCAGGAAGAACAAGGTTTAAAATAAGCACTAGCAAAATGGCATTTTGAGTGCCAGTCTGCATCATCTAGCTCTGCAAACCGCTCTTGTATTCTTTCCCTGGGCAAAATGAAAAAGTGGAAAATGAACATGCTCTTGGGTATGATATATTCTCATAATCATCAGAGCCAAAGCATAGAAAGTCGACACAGTTAACAGGGAGAAGGAAAGCCTTCTATTAAACCTATGGTAGCATGGAAAAAAACAGATGTTTTGGGCACAGAAACCCCTCGTAAGATAGAAATAGAAGCTTTAGATTTACATCATGCTTGTAATTGTTCAAGCAGAGACTGGGAGCAATACCATGCTTCTGAGGCGACCAGAAACATCACAGTGAGCACAGCCCCATAGTAATCCAAAGGCTCACATTCATTCTTCAGAAAGGTTTAAGGAATCACACACAATTAAGAATTAAAATAAATAAATAAGTAAATCTATTCACGATTCATAGAACAGGAAAGATAAACTAATAATAAGACTCTGTAAGCTATATACATGGGTGGGAGAGAGCGAATTCATCTATCTGCACGTGTATATTCACTACGTCACTCAGATTTAATTAGCACCAGAAGAAAGGAGGAGTCTTATCCTCTGTCATCTTGCACATGATGAGATCATTTTCATCTGCGCAAAGTGAACATGGGGTTTTACCCCATCAGAATTCTGCATTTCTATTTAAGCATTTTACATCTACCACACACTGGTCTAACTGACCAGACATATTATCACCTCAGGCATATTGTCAGCCTGCATATGGAGCTAGCCATGATTAGCTAAAAGATATAGTTGAAATTATTTTTATAAATAGGAAATGCATGGCAGGGGTGTGGGGGGAGAATGGTGGGTTATGATAATAAAGGCGGTTTAGTACTATATATATATAGGGAGAATTTATACTTTGTTATAATTTGTTAGCACTCTGGACACATCATTTTTCATCATGTACTTTGAATGAGAGAAAGATACACTTTATAAGAATCCTCCATGCTTATATTATAGCATCATTCTCTCTTAATAGCCTTCTGGCTATCCACATGCTTCATAGTAGAAATTATCTGCCAAAATCACTTAATGTTGAAGATATCATGGGACTGCAGGAAAAAGTTCACATTACAGTTTGTCTTCATTTCTTCTTCAATTTCTTTATTTTTCCATCAATCACAATAGTTGATTCCTTAATAGTGCCCTTGAGAATCCCTACCAAGAAAGCAGAAAGTCCACAGACTCTCTCTCAGTCAGATGTTTCAAGCGTACTCTGAGGATCTTGTAAATCTTCTCTAATACAGAATGGATCATTCAGGTCTCAAAATGTTTAATATAATCTCTCCTCCAGTCAGCCTAAGGGACAACAATCCTCAGGGCTGCAGCCCTTCCCCTAATTTTCTGAGGTTTTGAAAATGTCAAGGCTAATCTTAGATTCACATAGGGTTTTTTTTAAATAAGTTGCTTGACCTTTGTGTTTCATAGATATTCTGACTGATGCAAACCAATTACAAGGAAAGTTTGCCACCATTTTTTTTTCCCCTTGGGATATTCATGGTCTTTCCTGCTACTGTCATCCAGAAGCAGCCTTTAAGACTTGTGAAAATCTATAGCTATTGCTGATCTGACCTTAAACCATTCTGCAGCTACAGATTATCCGTAGCTACAGCAGCCACCAGTTCCCTCCTGGCTGCACGCTGGCAGAGGAAATTTCTTCTCTCACAACCTGCAAGAATTGCCACAATAATAGATCAGTAGTAAGAATAATATCCAACTCCCGTGAAATGCTTTTCATTAACTGCTTTCATGGAGTTTTACAAAGGTGAGAAAATATTACTGCCATTTTTAATGGGAAAACTCAAGCACTGGGCAATGCTGTATGTTCAAGGTCATCCAGCAGGTGAAGGACAGAGATGGAAATCCAGACTTGGTTTTCTAAGGCCACACATAGGATACTAACCTGATTAACATGAGTCAGTGTTGTTCAGTAGCTGAACCAATCAATCAAATACTTTTTCCATTTTCCATTTTAATACTGGCTCTGACACCTAGTCCCTCTAATAGCCTTGGTTAAGCCAGTGAGAGAGAAACCACTTTAAATAGGCTCATGTCAAGGTTTTTTATCCACACATGTAATTAGGGCTTTCATAGTTTGCTTCCTGATTCTTATACTTGCACAAGGATACACATATTTAATAACTGACTTTTTAAATTGTTTAACTTACACTGACAAGTCCTGATCGATACAATCTGTAGATTGGCACCCATAACAGAATTTAAGGTGCAAAAACAAGTCTTCCACCTTACCAGATCTAAATATGCATACACAGGAGAGCTACCCTTCAGAAATATGACCTAAAATGACGCCAGATGATACATCATAGTTGCCCATAAATCTCTAAAACTCCATGTTATTAAAATTGCCATTTAAGTATACTAAAATAGGAGCAACATTCACAGACCACATTACAAATAATATAGTTCAGCTAAATTTGCCAGGAGGTCAGAGGAATTATCTCATTGACCCAAGACCCAACACTGGTCCTCTACTGGCTGAAAACCAGTCAGTTACATCTACAAAGAATACAACTAAGTTTTTCAAGCATTTCACAATATTAAGGCCTAAGCAGGGTCTTTCAACAGTTTTCAGTGTCACTTCAATATTCTTCTGTCACACCATTGTGTTCTGGCAACAGATACTTGTGCACATGGAGCATATGTGACTCAGCAAAGCATTTCCCTAGATCTCAGTGCAATCAGCCTTTGATAAAGACAGACCCTTGATTACGCATCCAGCAGCTGTGCTTACTGTCACACCACTGATCCTTAGGAAGCATGTCTGCAACATGTTATGAATTCCAGGAAAGGTCACACGTGATTTTCCCTTTTCAGATGCCTTGCTACAATAAGTAGAAGGCAGAAAGGTAAGGGCTATTGGAAGACAATGTATACTTTTGCCCAGCATTCACTCTACAAACATTATCTGAAGGTGATGGGATAATGTAAAGACTCTCTCAATGAGAACAACTTTCCTACTCACAGGTGTAAGAACACTGCTAATATTTCCTGAAATTCCTATCAACTTTTCTCATTATTGTCCCTGTTCCACAGTCACTATTGAGCTTGAAAGCAAAGTGAGTGTTCTTCTATCAATCAACAGCATTTCTAACATGGCCATTACTGTCATATTTCTAGACACTAGATAAGGTTTGCATCTCTCCTTACATTTCTTGGTTAGATATGATGGAACTGATTGACTGTAGGAAGCCTTGAAGCTATGTTGTCCTAATGAATGAACGTACCTTGGGACACATTACTTTCAACGAGTGTATCCCCTTGATTTCCTTTTCTTAATACATTCAGTAGAGTTACTTGAGAAGTAGCAGGTAGCCTCCCAAAATTTCAAATATAGTTTATCCCTTTTATAAGAAAGGTTGTAAATATAAATACAGAAATACACACTTACGTGAAAAGCACAGACTGTGAAAGGGAAAATACCTTTAGCCAGAGTAGATTTTGCAAGTGTTCCTAATTCTCTTACATTACAGGCAAAGTTACTAAGCCATCATTCTGCAAAGGTGTAACATGTAGTGTGAGTGTCATGGAGAACTGTGAAGTTTCCTTATACAGTATAGCACCATTACAGAAACACCTGTGTTAAAAATAACTTCAAGCTTATTTACTCTGAAGTATTCTTTAACCTTTAAAATGTTTCCTTTCTTACCTGATGCTTTAATACTTGCATTGTGTTCCAGACCACAGCTGTGACAACAAAAGCATCATCTTTTTTTTCCCGTTCTTCTGACAAAGAATAGTACTTCTCTTCAGTGACAAATAATTGTGTCTACACCTGTAATAAACACATGCAGAAGTTGGGATGAAAAAATCCACAGCGCAACACCTATTCATTTTGTGTCTGCCTCCTTGTCCTCACCTAAGGTGTGACTGCCATGACCCTCTTCCACAAGTGGCACCGTGTTGGCCTGTACCAGTAAGGCCCCCAGCTGGGGGGGCGCTCACCCTTCCCCATGGCACCCACTTCCACCCCAGTGTCCTACAACACTGCTGAGGTGGAACGGTAAGCCCAACGTTAAGTCCTAGCATGTACATGAATTGCTTCTAAAGAGAGGAGTGAAGTGTTTCCCAAAAGGGGTGAGGAACAGCACGACAGAATCGAGCTAAATAAACTTAAAAACATCTGACCATGAAACAGGTCCTTGCTGACCAGAATAGACTCAATCTATCTGCTACAGCTCATGCAGGAGCACAAAAGAACAAGATTCTCCTTGCAATGGTCTTCATGAGAGTTTCCTCTTCTGGGAAAGAATTGTCAACCAGTAAAACTCATACATCTGACTTTTACATAGCCTTCTTCACTCAACTCAGTATGGCATACATTTGAGAAGTAAGAGAAGTAAAGAGTGTTAAAAAAGAGTGGAGTCCGTCCACCTATTCACAGCTACAAAATGCAATGAGCTCTGGGCAGTAAGGCAGCAGGCCGAGGCAGCTTGAGAACCACAAAGCTTTTAACTTTTCACCCTTGTCCTGGTGATTGTTAATGCGGAGTAGAGCCTGTCCTACAAAAGGTTTTCTTTGTGTATAACACAACATTTCTTTGTAAGATCAATAACATCTCAGACCAAAGAAAAAACACCACCAGTCTCCTTCCTAGGAATAGCACGTTCTTGATTCTCATTCACCACTTTATCCGCCAGCTGTTTTAACTGATTAGTCAAAGGCACACTCCTTGTTGACATCAAATGTGTGGCAAAAACAAGTGTATAAATGAATAATTATTTCCAACACTTGCAATGAGATTAAGCGCTTATTGGATTAGGAAAATAACAGGATTTAATGGGGTCATTTATGCTGCGACTCTAGTATAAAAATGTACAGTGCATGCATACATATCAGATTACTATCTTTATAGACCATCTAGCTATAATCATTTAAATATTTTATCTATCCAGCACTAATACATTTCTGGTCTCTTCCTTTTTAATACACTACAGGTGAGTGTCCTTGGGCATGTCTGTAGTGAACACGTGAAACAGTTGTTGTTGCCATTAGTGAACAAGCATTTTTCAGCATGAGCTAATTTTGGTATCTTACAGCTTTCCTAGATCTGGGGAGCCGCCTTTTAAGCCTCAGGCACGTACAACAAATGCCTCTCACTGCTTCTCCCTCTGTATGTCGCTGGAGTCATCACAAGCTCTACCAGTCTTCATTGCAGTGTCCCTACAGCTTCCTGGGAAAAAGAAAGGAACAGGAAAGGATGATGTGGTGAACCCACATATGTACCATTGTATTGGTTGTATTTGGCAAGGTTTTGGGGGCAGGAGAGCTGAAGAGGTGACCTCTGTGAGAAGAGGCTTGGGGCTGCCCTATGCTGGACACAGACAGCTCCAGTGAGCTCCCCAATGGACACACCACAGGCTGAGCCCATCTGGGGAGTCTGTGGTGCCTCTGTGAAAACATACCTAGGAAAGACAGGCAGAGGAGGAGGGGAAAAAAAGAGTCAAAAATGTCAGAGGAAACACCAAGGTCAGAGGAGGAGGAAGAGGTTCTTCAGGCACCAGAAATATCAGAGCAGATCGTCTCCAACAGTCCGAAGAGATGGATATTCTTGAAGAAATTGCAGCTCATGGACAGCCCGCAGTGGAACAGGTTTTTTCATGAAGGTTTGCAGCCTGTGGAGAGGACCCACATTGGAGGAGGGGAAAAGTGTGAGGAGGAAGGAGCAGCAGAGAGGACCTGCTATGTATTGACTGTAACCTGCATTTCCCATCCTCCCTGCAACACTCAGCAGGGCAGTGAGAGGAGTCAGGAATGAAGGACTGAAGTTGAGCCTGGGAAAGGGGGGAAGGAAATGTGTTGTTTTAATGTTTGTATTCTTGTTTTCACTACCCAAATCTATTTAAACTGGCAATAAATTAAATTAATTTTCCTAAGTCAAATCTGTTTGGATGATGATGGTAATTGGTAAGCGATCTCCCTGTCCTTACCTCGACACACAAGCTCTCTCATTCTTTTTTTTTTATTACTTTGTCCCCCTACTCTACTGAGGAGGGGGAGTGCAGCTGGGTGGGCAGTTGGCTGTTTGCCAAGATTAACCATTCACACCATTTGCAAACTATGGATTGATTTTTTCATATGCTATGATCTACAGATGGCTTTGTGGCGTAGCGTGTGTCTCTGTTTTCCAAACTAGTTTGAAAAAGAATGATCTTGCGTATCTGTTCCTTACTGGTAAGATCAGTATGGACATCTGAATGGTGGAACAATAAGCGGCTTTTTTGCAGTTTAGATTGCAGAGTAATGAACCTCCTGAAGCCACTTTGATCTGGAGTTGATCAGGACGGTCAAAAGCCAGATGGTGCTGGAAATTGTAGGAGGATCCGAATAAAGAGAAGGCTGAGGGGAGACCTTATCGCTCTCCAGAACTACCTGAAAGGAGGTTGTAGAGAGATGGGGGTCAGTCTCTTCTCCCAAGTAACAGGTGATAGGACAAGAGGAAATGGCCTCAAGTTGCGCCAGGGGAGGTTTAGACTGGATATTCGGAAAAATTTTTACACTGAAAGGGTTATTAAGCACTGGGACAGGCTGCCCGGGGACGTATTTGAGGCACCATCCCTGGAGGTATTTAAAAGATGGGTCAACATAGTGCTTCGAGATACGGTTTAGTGATGGTTTTTGTCAAGAGTTCGGCTGATGGCTGGACTAGATGATCTGAAAGGTCCCTTCCAACCTAGGCAATTCTATGATTCTATGATTCTGTGAATCCCAAAGAATACTCATGAGCGTAGAAGCAATCAAGACAGGGAATAGCGGTAGGTATTTCTCTAGTTTGAAGCACTATCTTTTGACTTGCCTAAACTGAAGGAAGCTTGATTTACATGCCATCTGCACTCTGCCTTCTGTATGCTTAATCTGCTATGTGTCTTTTAAAAAGATGTACCTGGCTGCTTAAATTCCTGGAAAATAAGCACCAGCGTTGGCTGTAGGACCCTGCTTATAAGTGATAGAAAACCAGCCTTTTTTCCAAGAATGGAGTTAAATTAAAGAGTCAGTAACTAAAGTTGTGTGATTGCTGATGCTTCCATTCACAGGACATTCAGACAAAATGAAAAATGTTTAGCATATCTAAGGTTTTCTTAACAACTTTTTTAACTGTGCAAAATATTTAACTTAACCTGAAACAGAAATTTCATTGTGATTTTGAGAGTTTCTTTACTTTTTAAAAATACATTTCAAGGAAAATTGAACATGGATAGTATTTTCAAACCAGAAAAGACTATTTTGAAGTATTGCAAAAAAAAAAAACACTATATTTTTCAATTTATTTTCAGGAGCTTAAGGAAAGTTACTTTTTCTTTGGTTGGTTTCAACAAGACACTTGATAAAATTAAATCAAATTCGCCGAGTTGTTTGGTACTGCTGAACCTGCCTTTTTCATGTATATGAAAAATACATACACTGTATCAGATGAAAAATATTGACAGACTCTACCTGGAGCCAGACACACTCCACCTGGAGTGTTAAAGCTCTGGAGTCACCGCGAGGGAGAAGTCTGGGGAAGGCTGAGGGATGGATCAGTGCTTCTTATTGATCCCAGTGAAGTTGCTTAGGTCTTTGAATACCAGACAAAGCTATAAAGAATATAGCAAAACTAAATAAACAAAAGAACAAATATGCGCTTTTATGTCCTTTCATTTAGGTAAAGCTTCCAACAAAGTACTTGCAACAAAGCAAAAAAGACTGTATCTTATCTTCTTGGGAAGTGAATGTATAACTTAATTGATATTCCTCATATCTTTTTAAGCTTTGTGAACAAAGCAAAAAGTCTGGCCAAGAGAGGCAGACAACATAGCATGACAAACGGATCACCTCAAATCTGGATTAAATAGGTACAGTCAATTTTAAAGAGTAACCATATTTTCACCAAAATCATCTTCCCCTCTTATTGCTACAGATGACATACCTCTCACGTTTGAACTGTCACGCAGCCTGAGGTTGTGTGAGGGCAACATGTAAAGATTGGACCCTGCTCAGAAGCATACACTTAGCTTTAAGAAAAGGGATGGTATAAAGTCTAGGAAATACTCTCATCCTGAGAGCTAAGCATGTATCTAAATACCACGCTGTGGGTTCCTAGCATATTCCTGTCTCTCTCATGTTTAATAAGTATCATGGCCACATGGTTAGACTGACCCAAGAGGTGGTCTACAAGAGGTACTCAACTCTCATTTGGCAGCCTGACTTTTCTGCAGAGAGAATGGAAGCAGTTTTGGGGATAGAAATGCATGGCTGACTCAGATCACGAGATGACTGCATTATTGCAAGGAAATGGGGGTGAAGGAGAGGGAAAGAAGGATGCACATCCTCACCCATAAAAAACCCCTAAAACCTGCTCTCATATTTGAGGGAGAGAGGAAGGCAGGCAGCAACACCTCTAACAGCTCACCGCCAGAATTGAAGGAGGAGGAAGGAGGTGGCAGAGGTGGAGCTGCTTCCATGTTTTAGCAAAGAAGAAAGGGAGAGTAACCTTGCCACAGCCTGCTGTATGTGGGACAGGGCAGGAAGGAAGCTGGGAAAGCAGGACACAGATCACCTGCCCACTGAGCACCCAGAAACCCAGCAGAAATCCTGACCTTCAAGGTAGGAATACTGCCCTTGAAGTGGGATTCTGCCCTTGAAGCTGCCAGGAACCAAGACATGAGCTTCTTTTGTGCTAGGTCTATGGGCGTACTTACTTCTTGTCTTGTCCCCTGCGGCATGGGATTCACTTGCACTGACTGCAGTCAGTGCCGAACCCCACACCCGGTCTATGCTTGCAGTAACCATGGCTGCATCAAGCCCAACTGCTTCTGAAAGATTTGTGTCTTTCCTTACCAAATACAAGAAGCTTCATTTTGTGAAAGCCCAGTATCTTTTTCCTCTGTGATTTTGCTGGTAAAACATGATGTTCATCACAAAACATCATGTAGCCAAAGTCAAGGGATATCTCCCTCACCTTCATGCACTTGCGTACAAAGTGTTATGTGGTGTTCTGTCTATCAGTACATACTAAAAAGTTATATACAACCCACAATCAGTTTTCCTTAGGAAAGGAACACAGTTATGGAAAATGGTCTCCTACTGATGGAAGGCAAAAGTGCTATCAAGGCAGGGCTCTCAGGACCAAGTGAAGCCACCAAGGTGCCAAGGTCATGGAGCTGCGCAGGATCTCCCATGTCCATGATGTGAAACGTGTTCCCTCCCACCAGACTCTCCCACTGATAAACCCCCAACCCAGTTTAGCGGACAAAGTCAGTCCTTTGCTCTTTAGTGAGTTTTCCTGAGACCAAACAGATTACATTGCTGATGGCTTATCTTAAGAACATTTTTTCTTCTTTTTTTTTCTATAAGAATGAAGTCTTGGACTTTTTGTACTTGCTCAGGCACTCTGTATATGTAACAGATATAGCTGTGCACGTCTGCTCACCCTGTTCATCCCCAAATACTCACCACATCCACCTGGTCACTGACTGAATAAACTGACTGAATTTCCCCCATCTCAGGATCAAATCAGAAGGGGAACAGCTTATCTGATACTCTGTTCCACATCATCATACTGGACCATACTCAGGTGCCACCCTTATAATTTGTATTTGAGTATAAAATCACTGTTATCTAAAAGGAGGCAAAGTGTTCTCAGTAGTGTGCAAACATTGGTTCAAATACTCCATGTCTGTGATTTAATCCAAACACATTCTTTAGATCGTACTGTCAAATCTTTCCCCTTTTCCTTTTTAAAATCAAAAATATAAAATGTTACGATAGTGTGAATTGTTTTAAACCAAGAAATTAGACTCATGAACAGAAGTTAGGAAATCCACAGTTGTGGTTTCTGCAAATAAACTACAGCAAGATATGTAATAAAAAAACCCTACATATCCAAAGTTTGATACATAATGTTGTATGCTGTTTCAGTACACACGTTCAAATAACAATGAAGTTAAATAACTTAAGGGGGTTTTGTTCACTTTTAACCCTGTTGACATATGCATTTGCTGTGCAAAGCTAGGTGACACCACTTTTATGAAAACTTGAGGAAAATTCACTATGTGCTATTCTACTTACATACTCACCACACAAACACACAGATGTGCACATACATTCACTCCTATCTACATCAGTGACCAAAGCTGAAAATAAAACTGGTTTTCATGTTGCCTGTACCTATATCACAGTGATGTTGCAAAGCTGGGAGTTGAAAACACCTTCCCAGCTTGCAGCTGTCTTACATATGAGGATTCCTGAGCTCAGCACGGAATTTCCACTTCTCAATTTTCTTTTTGTTCCAATAAATACACTAAAAAAACCAAACCATGCACAACCCAAAATAATTTGATCTAACTTTTACTTCTCTATATCTTTACTCTTCCCCTATTTGAAGACCTCTTGCCATGTTTTCCTAGTTCTTTCCCTACTATCCTCTTTACTGAGCTCCTCACATCTGTCCTCTCCCAAATGTTTCCTACGTTTTTAATCAGATCATCCATGCAGAGACATAGATGTGATCGCATACTGTATTCCTCATCATACGACTTCGAAAACATCACCATCACCCACACAACAGTGTCTCCTTTTCCCAGAACATCTCCTCTCTGATCACTACAGATGGACCCAGTCTCAGGCTTCCTTTGAACATCTCCCTCCTTGCACAAAACTCATTCCTGTTTTCAAAAGTGCTCTCTTCCCTCTGTGGATAGGGCATGCATTTCTATTTACAGTAATCCATGTATATTTGGTGGCCAAAATTCACAAATATCATTCAAGTATCCAGGCTTGAAACAGCTAATCTCAAGAAAGTTGATTTAGACCAGAGCAGCCTCTCTGCTGAAAAGATGTCACACCATCACTTCATTTCCTCTGCTGGCTTCCTGCTGAAGACAAGGTCACATTCAAGATTTTAGCCTGTATTTTCAAATCCACATATATGACTATTCCGAATTATGCGTGGGATTGCTTTGTCCTCTGTGATCATGACATTTTGCATCAGCTACTCTCCAGATGTGAACAAAGTGTCTCAGTGCAGAAACGTGTTAGCGCAGGAGACAGAACTTGGCTGGCAGCTGGTGCGCATAGCTAGAAAGGAATTCACGTCCGGTATGCAGAGGAGGACCACAGACTCATCACCTCAAACACAACATATATCCCACCACATAGCCCACAGCATACATCCCACCACTTATTCCTAAAGCAACTCTTCACAACAAAACAGTCTGAAACCAAAGCAAGCCAGAAGATGGATGGACAAATAGAGATCTTTGCACGTATAAATGACAGGCTAAAAACTTAAGTTGCTTTATCCACAAAGCATAAAGCTTTAACAAATATACCCCAAACATATCATTAGGTTGCTTAAACCACTGGCCCAATATATTTGTCATACTTACACTTTGTCATGTAGATAGTGTCCACGCTGCCCACACATGGGCACATACCTATGGGCCAACGACAGGTCAAACACGTCAGTGTCACACCGAACAAATCCCCTTCCCACTGTGCTCATTAAAAGTGCTTATTTATACATTGACTACTTCTGTGACTGAAAGCAGGTGGGATCTGGACATAGATTTGCACAGTTTGCACAGTTTGCTTAAAACCTCTTACGCAGGTTTTAACTTGTGTCTTAATTCCTGGTTTCATATTCATTTTTCACTAGCTTGAACATAAGAGCAAAAAAAATATGAGTCAGTCAGAAAGAGTATGTTCCTTCATAACTAGGAGCTCAGATTTCAGACACAGGATCTGCTTTAGCTTTTGTATAGCTCGAACAAATTTACATTAAGTGACAAGTGATGTCATACAGCTGAAGGACATAAATGTCAATATGTGATGTATGGTTTATATAGTCACAGACTCAAAAAAGAACTGTAGTAGGGAAACCGGAGTAATTATTTTTCAATACCCCGGAGAATATTCAGCCCCCGTTTATCTCCGCAGGTGCTGCATATGCGCTGCACTTTTCAGAATAAGGCCCCAATAGCCCTATTGCTGTATGGACCAAAACACAACCTGAATGGTCTCCTCCTCCAGATATGGGAGAATTTACTCGAAATGTTTGTGAACAAACTGTCTTGTATATTTTCTGCCTTCAAGAAATGTACGAAGTAATCTACAAGGATGTATAAATGACTCCGCATCAGCTGTGGGACTCTGTAGCATCCTTCATGCATTTAGAGGTTGGAAGCTGTCTGTGTTACCGGATAAGCCCATCACAACCAAATCTGCATGGGGTCAGAGCTGGAGCTTCAGAAACCACCAGGAAAATGGAGGTTTGCTGTTCATGCTGGGCTGTGTTAGCCTTATGGTATCATTTCCACCAATGTGTGTGAGGTGAAGTCTCTCTGAGCTCTTTGTAGCCCTTTCCACTCCAGCCCCCGGTTCCAGCCTCACAGAGAGCAGTTTGTGAGGCCCACAAAAGAGGAAAACAGTGTGATGATCATGAGTCCCTCCACCTCCACAGGAACGCATGAACCTACATGGAAAGTCTGTCTTTGCTGTTGCTAATGGTGTGCAGTTTGTCCTTGAGATAAGACTTTAAATTATGACTGAGGGCTCCCACTCACACAAGCGCCTCCAGCTTTGGCCTTCCACACTCACAGCTGCCCAGCAGGCTATTGCCCTTTGAGATCACCTCCGACAAAATACACCAACATAAAACTGGTTTCTGCCCTGAACCACATTACAACAATTTCTCCAATCAATGATTTTGCCAAACTCAATCTAAAAACAAAGGACCTTTTATTTTAAAGTGCATCCAGTACCTTCCTTAATGTTCCATCCAAAGCAGGGATATGCTACAGAGTGGGTTTTGAAGACCAGTTTCTGACTTCTAAGTTAAATTAGCACTTTTAATACAACCAAAGTAGCAATGTGGCAGTGGAAACCCTGTATTTCTGCAGCGAAGGTAAGATTGTTAAGAGAAAGTCTAAAAAATCCCCTAAATATCACCAGTATGCAAAATGGTATGAAAATACAATAAAAATACAGCTACTTAAGGGAACAGGACATTAATATGACTGGATGCATAAAGAAAACTGATACACATGCATATCAATATGATGTTCAACCTCTTGGAAATCAGTTAAATCAACCGAGTGGCTGAAACTATTAGTCTAAAACAAAGTGTTACCACTTCAAATGCACAAATAGGCAGATTCCGATAATGGGGCTGCTTCTCTGGTCCACAGTTTCTTGCCATACTCTACGCTTCAGGGTTGCTTGAGCAAAGTAAGCTGATACAGTGGGAATAGGAATGCTTAATCTCAAAGGCAGCTGTATTTTTAAATATATTTTTTAGCGCTTCATGATGTATTTGCCTGTGTCAGGAGACTTAAATATTTAAACAGGGTGACAAAGTTCATTTCAACTTCAATGACAGTCAAACCCCCTGACATCCCCCTTTTGTAATGTGAGCAGAATTTTCTTCATAGAAATAGCCTACCTCAAAGGAGCAAGGGGAGGAAAAGAAGGAAAAAAAAAAAAACACAAAACCACCACCAAACTTCTGTTCCAACTTTTAAAGCCCTGAAAGCCTTCGCAATGCCTCTCTCACCTTTACCCACTTAGCCACCCCACCCATTTCCCACCGACAGCCATTTATTTTTCAAACCAAGCTGTAAATATTTTAGCCGTGGAAAACCAGCTGCCCGGTTCATGGCTTAGCGCAGAGGCGAGCGGAGGCTGGCCGCAACGAGTGACCTCCCCGGCCACCGGGCCTGTTTCACCCTCATCTCGGGCCTCGATCTTCCCGGGCCAGCCCGGGCTGCCTGTTTTTTCTCTTTCCCGAGCACAGCTTTCAGGTCTGCCGGAGGGGTGTGTGTGTCCTCCGGCAGACCTGGGGATGAGCAAGCGCCTTTAAAATGTGACAGAACAAGAAACGCGGATTTCCTTTCCTCACCCGGCGCGGCCTCCCGGGCTGTCAGCGGGCCCCGGGTCACCCCCGCAGGGAGCCATCTTGTGGTCCGCCGCGGCAACGGCAAGCGGCGCGGCCCGGCCGCCACCGCCGGCCTCTCCACGCCCCCGACCCCCCCCCGCCCTCCGTCCCGTGGAGCCGGGATAAATCCATCCCCAGTTTTGGCTTTTCCGTGTACCCGCTCGGTGCTCGCCGTCGCCCCCGGCGTACCCAGCTCTCAGGCGTGCAGCAGGAGTTTGGCAAGAGCCAGAGGCAACATGGTGCAAGTTAGCGCGTCAGCTTTTCCAGCTGAAACGCTGAGGGGAAGGCCAAGCCGTGCGGTGGAAAATGTACTTGGATGGGAAAAGGGAATGGTTCTCCACAGGTAAAGTGCTTGGTTTGTACCCTGGCGCGGTCACCACCAGCCTGCGGGGAGAGGCAGCACAGAGCTCTCCGGAGCCCCGTTGTCCTGGTTTGAGGGGCCGGCCCAGCCCAAACCACGACACCCATCTTCGCACCATCCCTAATTTTGAGGTCCCGGTACCAGAGGCACCCGCCGCAGGGGTGAGCACCTATGGCCATCCCAGGTGGGCTGCAAGGGGACACGGCACGGGGGAAGCTCCCCTTTGCCTCTGACGCTGGGGGAAGGATTAGCCTGGGTTTAGAAAAGACCATTCACAGGAAAGGAAATGGTATTTGTTAAGTGAAATATGTTTTATGCTGAATAATACGAGGGTACGGAACAGATAGTGTATTTTGCATGGAGAGTGAGTAGCAAGCATGGTGACAAATATTAACTGTAAGGGGAAATAACCTCAAGGATGGCTCAGTCAAAAAGAGTTTAATCCGCTAAAAGGGATTACTTTGGGGTTTTTTTTTGTTGTTTTTCTTTTTTTACCAGTAACGAGCAGGGGGTTCATGGAGGGGCTGAGAGGAACAGGGCAGGAAGAGAAGCGCCTGGAGCTCCCCTCTTGCTGTTTATCTCTCCTCGAACTGGGGGCCAGCGTGCAAACCGCCGAGCTGCCGGCAGAAAGGAAACAGAAACCAACCCACTCCCAAGCGCACCTGAGTGCTTGCAGCACCATTCTTCACACGGTGAATCGAAAAGCATAAGGAAATGGGAAAATGATGCCCTGTGCTCTTCCAGGGCGTTGCAGTCCAGTACCCTGCCAGACCTGCTTTTCTAGCACTGGGGTGTAAAAGATGGCTCCCTGTACATGGCACAGCTAACACAGGAGTCCCCCAGACCCCATGTCTTCACACAGGAGCATGACTGAAGCAGCTGATCTACCCACTATTTTGAGATTTATGTCCACCTTGGCCTCTTCTTCCTCCTTAGCGTCTTCCTTCCGTAATCAACCAAAATGGACATGGTCTTCCACACAGTGGACAAGATTTTAATTATGTCTAGTGGGAAATGAAACAGTCATTGCCTCCCTGCCGTACAGCCATGGGAGTGAGGGGGGAGCAGAAGCTTCCCAGGGACTTCAGCTTCCCATACAAGCAGGGAGAAGGCAAAGAAATTAATTTTTCTTCTTCCCCCTCCACTTCCAACTTGCCCTATGCAACAGCCAGCGTGGCTAAACAAGAACAAGAGGATCTTGTTGTTCCAACATATTACTCTAGAAAAAAAGCAAGTCTGACACGTTCCTACCTCTCCCATGCTGCAAACCCTGAAGACCCTTAGCAGTCTCTGTCCCTCTGTCATGCTTGTGCAAGTGTTGGTGGAGTTGCTTACTAAAGCAGTGACAGGAACAGCCCAGCCTGAAGAAATGCTTTGAAAACAATAAAAGAGTGATTGTCCACAAAACATTTGTATCCATTGTGCTGCCTTATGGAGCTGTTGGATGAAGCATAAAGACAGCAGCCTTCAGCCAGCTTTCCCAAGACAAAATATCTGCCAGTCTCCACCATTGTTAAACCATCAGAGTCACAGTTTATAGGAAACATGTTCCTGTCATTCCTCTGTGTGATACAGACGTGGACTTCAGGTCCCTGCTTGGTGACTCTCAGGGAGTCCTGCAAGCCCCACGGAGCCTCAGCCTTCCACCTGCAAAAAGCAGCTCCTTTACCAAAGGGAGTAACCAAAAGACCGTGACACACTCTGACATAGTCAAGATGGAGCCCATAAAAGTATTGGAGCCAGAAGTCCCCCTGCCACCCTCAGGCAAGGGGTTCTGGGGAGGATTTCTGGCTCTGAGGGATGGCGACCACCCAGGCCAGCTCAGCAAGCTGGCACAGGGCAGCTACATCAGTGTGGCACTGTGCCCAGCTCGTCAGCTCTTCTGAGAGTTTCCTCACTGCCCTGGGTCATGTCTTTCTCACAAAGATTTTACAGGGATGTCATAACTGTACATCCTCCCATATGCACAGTTAAGAATTAGAGCTTTCCTAACCCTGCATAATTATTAACATGAGAGCAATTAGATAGACTATCAAATAGCTTGTTATTAAAAGACCAATGAAGAACATAAAAATCTACCAATTGGCACAAGAAATCTTGACTCCAGAATACTAAAGCCCATAACCTGTGGAGTGTTTAGTTTATATCAAATGATTTATGTGCTATGGGATGTATTTTTCAAATTCCACCTGTCCTGTGCTATGTGTGAACAGTACAATTCATCATGTAGGTCTTCAGGTAAAGGGGAATTGATACCTAGCACGGCTGGCTTTTGCCTAATCCCACACTTTTATGGTCAGACCTTAGGATATTATTTTAAGTTCAGCTAAAACATTAATTGGAGATTCTGATTTATAGCTGATTTTTTTTCCTCATTGAACTGATAAAGTAAGATATGATGAGAACTTTCTGGATGATAGATGTCATTCTGCTGAGCGGTGTTATTAGCACTTGTCCAGTTTCAGGAGTATGTATTAAAGAAAAAAAGACACACTTAGGGGTTGGTGTAATTATGTAGCCCTTCAGAGTAAAAGAACTATTATAGAGAACACAGCTTCATAAAGCTATGTTTATCTTCTTTTAATTTCTATTACTTTTTCCAAATCTTGTCAGCTTTACATATAATTTTACATTTTGTCAAATGAAGTTGATAACACTAATTTCACAGAAATAAAGGCCAACATTCATAAACTACAATAACAAGCCAACACATGCCTGCGTCTGTGAATGGGAAGGGGGATAAGAAAAAGGCCTTGTTTTAATAGGCAAACAAATTTCAGTTTGCATTTCACAAGGGATTATCATGAGTCTTGAGCAAACCCAATGTCTGTGAACATCTTATATTATTCTTATGGTCCACAAGTTTTGCAGAGCTAGCTTGACTTTGCGGACTTTTCTTTGATGCAATTTAAACTTTTTTCTTTTTTTTTTGAGTAAGAATTAGGACTGTATTGTAACTTAGCAGGTAGGAAAAAACACACAGCTACCTAATGTGCCAGATTTATGGATTTACACAGTGCTGTACTTTAAACAGTGGTTGGGTCGAATTCTAGGGTAAGTTGCTGTGATTTATGCTTTCTTTAGCCCAAAAGTATTTTACACTGTCTTGGCTCTCTTTTAGTGTACTTAAACACCTTCAGACTTACTTAATTACCCAGAATCGTTTTGATGCACAATCATTGACTAATGTGTGAGTTACATTCTTGTCCCTTCATGTGAATCTGCTCTTAGTCTATTTTACTATAAAAAGCTTTGACAAAGTTATGGTGCAATTCACGGGATGTGCTGCTGTTACACTAATGAACTCCTAGTGAATAGTACAAATATTAAAGAATTGTTACTCTATTGTAGGAATCAATTACAATTCTTCTTTTCTTTTTTTTTTTTTTTGCAAGCAACGGTGGGTTTTGCACCCCTTTTCATTACACGTTTCTTTTAAAGTGAAGACATGCAAAAAATGTCTGGCAGAAAGTTACTTTCCCATTGAAAGTTACTACAGCTTGTCTGTGGGGAGAGAGATTTTCATATAATAAAAAAAGTCCAAAAGAAAAAGACATAATTGTAAATAAACAAAACAAAACCACTATTCCATTGTAATATGCGTGGCCCTTGACCGCAGATGATCCAAAATTTGGGGGAAACTTTCCTTAACTGGCATGAACAATGTAAATCAAGCCAGAAGCACGAGCCTGCCGAAACATATACCAGCCACTGTTTGTAAAAGTGAAATGAAAACTAGCACATTGAGAAAGGAACAACACATCTTCAGTGTCAGCCTTTCTGCAGACTTCTCTGTATCGATAACAGTTGCTCTCCCCATTTCCAGAGAGGTGTGATGGACAACAAGGAATGGGAGAGTGCCTGGAACAAGTAGTGCATCTGTTTGAAGCTGCAGGTGGCAGCTGGGCTAGGTTCAAATGAGTTCGTTGATGGTAATTCTTGAAATGACTTATTCTTGGTGGTGTACTTTGATTAACTCTTTGAAAAAAGTTACATTTTGATTTTATGAGGCAGGAACTGACAGTCATTCTGCAATAGCGTGGAAGTTCATAGTTTACTCAGCAAAAGCTTACATTCTGGTGGATTTCAGAAATGTTGGTCACCTCAGTACTTGAGAATCCATTCTTGCTGGATTCTCTTAGTTCTCTGGAACGGAAATTAATTTCATAGTTTCAGAGTTTGAATTTCACTTATTATTCGTCGTATTCGTAGAACCATGATCTGAGCAAGGTCTCCACTGTGCATTTAAGAACAGTTACAAACTCGCAACAGGCTGTCCCTGACCCAGCAAACTCATCTAGTTTACTGAGAGCTACCAGTTTAAACCGCGCACTGATAAATTCAAAGCATAGGGTCTTTGTCTTGAGGAGCTGGCACAACTGATCCAAAGCCCTCTGATGGCAAGGGAAGATCCTTACTGACCTCAGTAGACTGTGGATCAAGCTGTAGTTTCAAACATGCCAGAATAAAAGAGGGCAATGAAAAACAGGAATGGTCATTAGTACCATAACCTTAATATAGCATATTAAACTTTTTTAGATGCCTGGTGTAAAATCATTAAAAACACATTTCTACACGTATGTGTTCAGGATCAAATTTCAGTCATGGTCGCTGAAGAACTGTAACGACTAGAAAAAGACACACAGCATAATATTATTTGCAAGAAATCAAAAAGCTGCTTGCAACAGCATGTGTCAGAGAAGATCTTGTTAGTTTTATGAGGAAGAGAAGTGATGCACTCTCGGTAATGATTCAGTCACAGTCAGGTTTTTCCTTGACCAGACTGCATCTGTATTCTCATCTCTACCTGCTTCCTGCATTACATGGGCTGTACACATTTTTGTTGACCTTAAATTCACATTCCCAAAGGCCTGCTCTATGCATTGTGGAACTAAGGCTCCTTACATGTCTTTTCCACTGTCTTTTTGGAGCGTAGGAAGTGAATAATATTCTTTCCATGATATGACACATGCCCACATCCCTGTGTCTCCAGTTGGGAGTAGACGCAGATCATTTAGCTCAATGTACTTCACCTGCCACAGGAGAACATGAATCCGGTTAAGCCACTTACATCACGCTATGCTGGAAATGTCAGACAGTGTATCTATATATATCATATGTGTATACTATAGCAATAGGAACCAGAACAGCTCTGGCTGGTTTTGTTGCTATTGTGATGATGCTGTTAGCTTGTGAAAGTTACTATGGAAAAACTCTCTTTGAATAATTTTCATGGTGAATCACAACCACTAGGTTTGGAACATGATTAGGTGATGTAGACCAGCATTTCTCAGCATTGCAGTGGCCAGTAATACCACTGCAACATTTAATTACCAACATTCATTTCCCCTTACATAAGGAAGAAATCAAACAAAATGGGGGAAATACAAACAGTAAAGAAATAGTCACAGTTGAGTCTAATTGTTATTTGGTTTTAAGTGAAAAGTGTGGACACACAAAGAAGTCCTTGGTTTTTCAAAAAAATATTTCTAGGCTCTCTGTTGATTTAAAGAAGCTGAAAAACTGTAGGCTCAGAAATACTTGCAAAAAGTTACGTAAATGCCTGAATGTTTGCACACTTGAGAGGAGCTACTTAGTTGTCAAAATTAACTGATAGTCCAACTTTTAAAAGTAATGAACTATGTGCATATTTACACGCTCTTTTCATGGAGAAACACAGAAAGCATCATCTTCCTGTGAATACGTATTTGCCGCAAGAACTTTCAAGTGTCATCAGCAACTGATAAAGTTTCTCCAATGTTTTGCAGCATCATTTAAAGCCATCCTACAGGATATTTAAATGCCAACAAGTTTGTTATTTCTTCTACAGGGAATAAATTTTGTGCTGTTCCTTTCTGAAAAGTTCCTGTGCTTCCCAGTAAGCAGGGGTAGTAAAAGTACTTTAGGTACCCAAAGTCATGTATTCAATTTAAAAGAAATAACCTACCAAGAAGAAAAGGCAGTGTAACAGCCAGCTGTTTTTGCCCACTATGTGCAAAAAACGGGATACATAAGTAGGTATTTTCCACTGTTTCACAGGTGGCTTGTTCCGTGATGCTCATCACTGTTGCTGTACATGTTGTTGGTTAAGCCACTCTTAGGAGTTTTTACTGTAAAATTTCTCCTCCAAATGTCTGTGAAGGGCAAATAGTGATTAAATGAGTACCTTTGAGAGGTGGAAACCCTGAGGCCACATCAAAATTAGTCTTGGTGACCAATACCTCACGACTCAGATTAAACTATGTTTTTCTGAGACCCACATTGCAAAGCAACACAAAAGCGAAGGCTTTTCTTTCCTCCTTGTTCTTGTGGCTAAAAGTTATAAAGAAAAAAAAATTAGTTACAGTGTGATGAGCTGGCTACCTTGTGATTCGCTCCCAGTAACCAGAGAAAAACTTTATCTGACCTTGTGGATGTGTGGGGAGAGCTGTGAGAAAGCACGTATCACTTGTGGTAGAGACTGCATTCTGGTTGCAAAAAGGTTAATGAAAGTAGAGCCCAGGCTCTTACCTGCCCTCCCTGGTTAATCCAGCTGGTCATTTTATGAAAAGGAACTTTTGTTTTGGACTAGAAGGGGTTTGGTGCAAAAAACATTAGGGAGGAATGCAAGTTGTCTTTAAATGATACAGAGGAGTTGGCAGCGAAGAAACTTTCTATTTCCTTCTTCCCACTCCCCACTTCACAGTTTGCCTCCCCCTGGTCGTGCCGACACAACTAGATGTTAGGCTGTGAGATAAACCAGATCCCTGAAATGATTCAAGTAAAAATAACCCTTCTGACTGCCTTATGACTGAAGTATTACTCTTCCAGAGCTCTTGGAGACCAATTTTAATGCTTATTTTTTAAAAAATAAATCAGACAAAAGTGGTTAATTGTCTTATCAGAAAAACACTACTGTTAAGCATTATAAAGCAGTGCATCATGTCTTTTTCAATTCATAGATTTTTTTACGGCCAGAAGGGACTAGATATTATGAAGATGATTCAAGTTCATGGAGAATAAATGAATTGAATTTTGAATGAGAAGTAAAAATTGACACCCTAAAATTACAACTATATTGGCAGGATACCTAAAAATGCAAGACTGCTTATTTTAAAAAGAGAAAGAGAGTGAGAGCTACCCTTAACAACAAGAAAACATGCAAGACCAAGTGTAAGTTTTTGAAAGATAAATTTATCCCACTTACTGCTGCTTGCTAAAGCTGTCTCTACCTAGTTTAAATAGATTGTTGAAAAAACCTGCTAAATAATAGAAATGAAAAAGTGTGCATTACATACAAGTGAAGCAGGAGAGAATAAGCAGATGACCTAATAATCAATGTCTGTCTAAATGCTTGGCAGGGATAACTTTAAAAGCCAGTGCTTAATGTCATGCAAAAGAGAAGAGATGGAAAGTCATGGGACAGCTCCTTCAATAAAGTGGCAGTGGCATTTTGGTTGCTAAATTATTAGTATAACATGCACCGTATTGTAATTCTGTTACTTTCACAAAATGCGTATTATACTGTTTATGCTAAAACACTTTCTTAAAGAGTTGTCTGTGAAAGACAAGGCAATCAGATGTTAGCAGAAAAAAAAAATCATTAAAAGTTTGCCCTTATCAGTGCCCTGATAGAAAGTGTAGTCTCAGAGGGAGTTTTGACCCTTAAACTGAATATTGCAACTTTCTGCTTTCAGTCTAGCGTAGTTTCCTGGGTTAGAGAGCACAGTTACGAAATACTTATTCAAGGAAATTTCATTTTGATTCCTGCAGCTGAAGAAGATTCGGCATCATTTTCTCATCTGCTTCTCCATTTCACTTACTTACTTGGACATCTTTCACTCCTCAAGTTGAAGCAACCTTTCAGCGGCACCGTTCCAACCATCTCTTTCTTTCAGCTTCACCGCTATCGATGGCGTGGTGTAGTATTAGCCTGTTTACGTTTTAGAGCCTCTCCTCCCACACGGTAGGTAGCTGGGACTTCTTTGGCTACAGAAAATTAGTGGTGGGAGAAGCTCCACTGTTTTCTAGAGAGATTTTAGAAGAAGAGTGAAAGATGCTCTATATCTTTCAAGGTAGAAAATAAGCCCAGATTTACCAAACCCTTCTAGATTGCAGGAAATTTTATAAGCCTCCCAGAGCTTAGAGTAAAAGAGGAGCAGAGAAGAGCTTATCTACGATGCAATATAGTAACTAAAATGCTTCACTGTTTAAGATTATGGCAGTTCATCCTTTTCTGGAACAGAAATATAACTTTTGAAAATGTTACTGCCATTTGAAAATCATTTATTGCTGAGCTTTAATAATAACTTTTTCTTTAGAGTGACATTTTACTATTTGCATATTCATTAGGGTCTTGTTCTCAGCCATAACTTCTAAGACCTAATCTAACATGAACAAAATAATATTTAAATCAAAAAAATTTTTGAACTGAGATTAGAGCACTTGTATCTTCTGCAAACTCTTTGCCTCGGTGCCAGATAGTCTATTTCTCCTTCTGACATGAGTACACACATGGTTTTACTAAGCTCTATGCGGCAGGTACCTTGGCAGTATTTCTTTCCCACATCCATACTTATCAAAAATCTTTACAAAATGCTAATATAATCTGAAATGCTGGGAAGGAAACATTAAATAAAGGGACAATTTACAAAAGGTCAATTTTCATTTCAGTTTACTCGTGGACTTTATTTTTTTTAAATGTTGACTTTCAACACCTATTATTTTAATCTGGATTCCAGTCCTTTTGTGGCCATTGTTACAGTTTGAAGACAGACAAGAGGACAGTGAAAGCCTGGATGAAAAAGAAGATTTACAACACCTTTTCCCTCGTTAGTTACATCCATGTAATTATAGCAAAGCACTGAGTGGGTACCACTTTGCCATGCACCTGAAGCATTTTTTGCTTGACAGTGCGCTGATAGTTTAGTAACACAGCCCCTACTGTGACTGACAGTTGGTTTTGGACTAAATCACATAAAATTGAATAGGAGATGGTGGCTATTGGCTAGTTCAGCCAAAGTCTACTTGGCAGAGCGTGTTAACCTCTGTGAAGCTCTGTATTATTGCACAGCTCCATGCGATGCTGCTGTCTGCAGCACAGGTTTACCCTTAGCTTGGCTACTAAGAGTAGCCAAAGGCAGTGCTGTAGAAAAGCAGAGAATCACTGAAAAAGTTTTCTTTAGCTGCAACAAAGATTACATGTGTGCCAAACACATCAATATGGCAGATGACCTGACAGAACCAGTAGTTAAAACAATTCAGGCTTCTTAGGAAAGTTGTTCCTGGGGTAAAAGCTCAAACCTCAGATCACTCAAAAGAAAATTATTCTAGAGCATCATGTCTGTATTTAACACCTTGGGAAGGGAAAATGAGTAAATTAAGACTGTTACTTCACCGCTTTTGTCTGTTTTATTTAGTATTTTCCAAGAGACAGTTCAATGCCATCTGAATCTCTAAACTACTGAAATGGAAAGCATTTAAGTCTGTTGATTGGAAAAGAAACTAATACCATATTTCTATTGAAGAAGCCAAATCTGAAGGTGATCCAAGAAATTGCATTAATGTAAGCTTCAGCCCAGAATCACAGATGAGACTAGTCATCAATCACAAGGGAGAGATGAGAAAATAAAACAGGAGAGCAAGAAGAGATTGGATAGAAACATGGTGTAAGCCCTGACATCTGACCTCCGCCAGCAGAGCCCAGCATTGATGGGAACCCCTGCGTGAGCTTTCCAAACCAAGTTTGTGCTCTTCCCAAGGGTGCCAGGACTGCAAGATTCGGGCTCCTGGCTGATCTGCTCAGACCCCAGGGAGAGAGGAGATTGTCATACCACCTATATTGTCATACCACCCCTTGTCCTGTTGCGATAGCACAAGGGGCAATGGCTTTAAATTAAAAGAGGGTAGATTTACGCTAGGTATAAGGAAGAAATTTTTTACAATAAAGGTGGTGAAACACTGGAACAGGTTGCCTAGAGAGGTGGGAGATGCCCCATCTCTGGAAACATTCAAGGTCAGGTTGGACGGGGCTCTGAGCAACCTGATCTAGTTGAAGGTGCCCCCGTGCATGCCAGGGGAAGTTGGACGAGATGACCTTTAAAGGTCCCTTCCAACCCAAACCATTCTATGGTTCTATGATTCGATTCTGTATAGGCATGCTTTTCTCCAGGCATCTAGACCAGTTGCAATTCAAGGTAATTAAAAGTAGGAGCCCAGGATTCAATTACTTTGTTCAGAATTAAGCATCAAGTGCTTGGAATAATTTAAGGTAGCCAAGATATCAGCCCAAGGCTGACAGGTATACCACAGGCACTATGGGAGATCTGTGCCTTTCTGCTGCAGCAGCTGCAGGCCAGGCAGGTGACACGAGAGTATCTCAAATGGCGCTAGACTCCTACGTTCAGGCAAGTAGGCTCTCTGATCTGAGAGACTAATTTCTCTGTATAGCCAACAGGAAGACATAGGCACCTGCATCGGTTGGTTCTGGGCACTGAAGTTAAACAACATGATTACAGCCCTCTGAAAGCATTTACAGAGGCAGGCAGCCTTGCCCGTTCACCCTTACAAATAGCCATCCTCTCCTCGGTGTTAGTGACCTGTCACCCCACCATCAAAACTAAGATGGGACTGAGTCTACTGTTGGGGAATGGTGCGGTCCCTTTCCCTCTGCTGTCACCTGTCCTTCCCCAAGAGGGAACTTTATTGAAGTGAGGCAACAACAAAGCTTTGCCTAATGCTGAAGCCTGCAGCGTCAGGCTGTCTTAGTCCAGGCTGGTGCCTCTCACCTCTTCTGCTTGGCCTCCCTCTGACTGCCTAAACAAGTCACACAGGGTGGACAAGAGATTTGTGCAGAGAGGTCGGGAAAATCCCACCCTTGAAAAAATGCTAGGGTGGTGAAAAAGGGACATCTGTTGTACACGGCCTCTGGCAGGTCCAAATGTCCAATTTGAATGAAGCAAAATCAGGGCTTGCAGGACAGGTTTCTATCTTCCATGTGAGTGTCCTAATAACCTCCAGGTTACTGGCTTCTCCGGAGTTGCCTTAGAACACTTGTTTCATCCTGATACAAAGAGGGAAATTTCTGAATTTTTGGCAGCATAGTAAAACCACCCAGTTACAGTCTCAAGGCACGCACCCTCTCTCCATGGGAGGTGAGCAATCACGCTCCACGCTGTTCCCTCAGGTACTGGCCCCGCTCCACGGGCTGATAAAGAGGGATAATAGGTCTATGGCCCCACCTCCTTCCTTTGCCTTTTTGACATCCTGCTCCCCAAATCTGAGTGACAACAAAGGCTAGTGCCGTAGTTCTCGGGCTGCCTAGGACACCCACAAGGCAGCCTGTCAGGTCCTGCATGGATGCCAGGGCTCGGCTGGGAGCAGATCCTCCACAGCAGAAACAGCTTTGGAGACTCAAAAGCACTCGCTTTCATTTCCAGCCACTGGCAGCATCACCTTGGGTTACCTGAATTACTCTGGGATCCAAAGTTTCCTTCCTACACTGCCATCCCTCTCCTGTGTGACATATCCCCTACGGGTACCGGCCAAACCTCACCTGTTCTAAGGGCAGGAAGGAGGGGGAAATTAAACAGACGTTGAGAAGGCTCACGCAAAGCGGAAAGATAATGACTGCTCCAGCCAGCGCTGGCAATCGCTGCGCAAACTTCCCCGCGCAGCACTGCCAATGCAGCTCGCTCCTGACTGCGACACACCTGCTTGCTGAAAGCTGTGCTTCATCGTGCCAGGGCTGCCCACCCCATCGACTGCCTGCCACTGCGCTCCCAAACGATACGTGTGCGGCGGAGGGGAATCAAACCACCCCATTCACTTCGCTTTTCCATGCGAAGAGCCAAATTGAGACCTACAGCTCTCAGTCCTGGTGTGGTAACCCACCCTTCACGTCCTCACCGCATGGATACGTGCTACACACCAAACCAGGAAGTCACACTTTTCTGTCCGTAGAATCCTCTACGTGATTTGCAGAACATCACTGAGCTCATTTTAGGAGAATTCATTGCTGGAAAATGATTTTCAGTGAATGTTTTATTAATCAACACATGCCAAATCGTATCTGCAGGAAAAAAAAAAAATACTAAAAGAAACCCAAACAAAAATAATAGAACAATTATTGCTTGAAGATTCTGATTGCCTATAAATTATAACTCTATTCAGCTCCATGACAATTTATGTTTTCATTTATGAAACCGTTCTTGTTATTAACTTTCAATCTTGTTTACTGGGGAAAGTAGGAATACACCAAGCAGGCAAATCATTTTAAACCATGTCTTGAAAACCTAGGGTTATGGCACACGGGACACATTTATTACCACTGTTTTAGAGCACATGATAAGTTTCAAATGGGGCCCTATTTCAAAAGGCAGGGGTTGGTTAGGACAAGGCAACTTACGATGACCGCAGTTCCTAATGTAAAAGTGTCAGTGTGCTTGGTATATTCATAATGTGTTTATTCTCATTACAGTTTTCAATTTGTCAGTGTTTTACTGGCATGCAACCACAGAGCATAGACTGCTATTGCTGGTTAACCTTGTTATTGCAGACAAGTTACAAGTCCTGACAAGAGTTTGATAACTGTGCCTACTTATTTTAAGCCATACATGAGGAAAGGGTAGGAGGTTCAAAGTAAGTTATGCTTTCCTGTGTGAGTCCCCATATGATCACTCAAAGTTACTGTAAATATAAAAGCAGAAGTGCCTGATTGCCATTTTGTCACTATGACACTAGACAAGAAGGTAGTCAAAAAACAGAATCAAAGATGAGGCTGAAGTTACAAAAATATAAAGCCCTGGAGCCTTAATCCTCTAAAGCAAATGGGCGGATTTGGTCACCTGTACAAGTGTTTGCAGGATGGAGGACTCATTTGCTTGCAAATAATCTTTCCTGGAATCTATATCCCAGAAGAAACAGTGACCAAACAGGTAAAGAGTGGAAATTACTATTTCTTATGGAAAAAATATGCTTTTCTCCTCCTCGTTTTTCTCTAGACATGTTTACTACCTTCTCATCTGCCTCAGCCCCTTGTTATATCCTGTTGTAGACTTTGATTATAAACTTGCTGGGTCAGAATAATCTCTTTCCTATTAATTTAACAAAAACAAAACAGCTTGCAAAAAAACCATCATCCAGCCCTCATCCTTAACTAAGGCCACATATCACTACTGGAATGTAAATGTAATCCTACTATTTGACCAAATGCTCCACAGCTGTTAAATAAAAAATATACAGTGGTGGAGAAAAAAAGAAATTAAATATTTAGGCAGTTCCTGGATGCTATTTCACAGATCGTGGTAAATCAGCTAACACTCTTACAGCTTCCCCAAAAGAGATACCTAAATAAAATTGTTTTGATACTGAGAGACGTTGGCCATGTGCTGTTCTTTAGAAGTGAGGATCGTGGACATGCAGCTCTACAATTAAAAGATTCGGTTCCTATTTACATTTTGTTTTCTAAATTAAAAAGCCACCAAAGGCTGACAAAAAAAAAATCAAAGGAATAAAAACCATGAGAAAAGGTAAAAAAAATAAAGGAAAAGTCATCTGTCTTTAACAAGCATCTGCCAGTGGCCATTTGCACATCAATTCTGATTGTTGTCCTGCTGTGGAGAGAAGTGGTTCTGCCCTGTGTATACCTTTGGTTTGAGCAGAACTTCCTTATCATTAAGGTCCATTAGTGTTCATTAGTGTCCTACAACATGAGCAGCAGACATATGGGAGGCAGAGCAGAGAGAGGCAGGATTCTGTTACCAAACAGCATCTAACACGGCTTGGAAATCCTGCCTCTTCAGTCTAGGAGCACACTGCCTCTGTGTCTTACACATTGCTGTATATCAAAGAAGGTCCATTTTACCAGAAAGTTAAAAAAAAAAAAACAAAAAAAACCCAAACCGGCTAAACTTAGAGAGCTGCGGAGCTGCTGTAAAATTAAGAAAATCCTTTTCTCATTCATCTTTTAATGCTCCCTCAAATTAGATGGAGAGGAAAGATAGTTACTGGCTTCACCCTCACCCTTCTCCACCCTATCATTTAACCACAGAAAAGACTGATTTATAACAACAGTAACTTCTGTACTATCAGACATCTACAAGTTTTTCAGTCTGCAATTTTACCTCACATGAATAGATACTGCAGACTTAACACGCTTCAAAAAGTTAGAACCATTTTAATGAACTACTTCTAATGTGACTACACTTCTGAGAACATGCAGTTCTTTCAAATGTGTTTCCAAGTGAAATAATGCTTCTGAGATTTATTAGAACACATATATTTTTTCCTGAAAATACAGTAGAATTATGCTTTAATTATTCTTAAGTATTTTAAAGCTGGTTATTTTCTTCTTTGACGTCTGTTTTGACCCAAGTTTGGTTTTAAAAAAAAATTAAAAATTAAATGCAAAACTGTCCTTTTCTTCATTCGTTGTTTGCAGTCCTACGGATGTTCTGCACTAGGGTACTCCACCTCAGAGTAGAGATTTCCTACATCATTTCACAAAACTTCAAGATGGAACACCGATTTTTCTGGTAAAATGTTTGTTTAGAAAAACTTCCTCTTTTAGTACAAGCTCCCTGGTGCCAATTTTGCCACCTTGGTAAATATTTGTAGAGGAGTCAGAAACCTCCGAACAAAAACTTTGGATTGGGAGCCTGACTGAAACACTGGTAGTAATACGCGTATTCATGTTTCACTTGCTGACCTTGTATCTGCTACTTTTATGGGAAAATCAAATGCTTTTCATTATTACATTCAATTTCTGTCCTATATTTCAAGCCATGTCTAAACTCTGCTTCTTGAGGCTCATGCTGATGTGTAAACAGAACGTTTCTTTATGAATCATACAGAGATGTCAGCACCATGGGTCTTGCGTAAAGTTCACACACTTGATAAACCTAAACCTGCAGGGACTTTTTGTTGAGTCTGTGAGAGCGAAATGGCACATTTAAAACGATTCTGTTTACATCCAGTGCACAAAGGAGACTTATTTTTATACTCTGATACACCTTGATACCAGGAGGTGAAACATCAAGAGTAATTAGGAATAAAGGGAGTCATGGACATTCCACCAAAACACGTATACTTCATTGTACACAAGATGCCATGCCAGGGTTAATCCCATTTTTAGCTCCATGGCTGGCAGTCCATAGGGACTGTGGTGTCTCCAACACAGCTATATTACATACATGGCCTCTGTAACTGTCATTGGGCCAGTAGATTTACATGGAAACATACTGTTTTGGAAAAACGGAGTTTAATTCAGGTTGGTTGTTTTGTTTTGTTTTGTTTTTCTAAATGAAGTGACAAGAACTTAAGAACTGACACGAATAGTGTGAGGCCCATCACCACGTGATTCTTGCCCACCTGCTTCACTCCCCACTCTGAAAATGCAGGCTGTGTCTGCTTAGCCTCTTTCATCTCAGGATCAAAAGAGGATTTGGACCAATAAGGTTCTCTGAAAGAAAAAAAAAAAAAGAAGAAGAAAAAAAAGTAATGAAGTCTCAGTTGCAATCCTCATATTGCTCTTCAGGAGGCCAAGATCATTCCATATATACCAACCCCAATTCCCTCAATGCAACTGGAGAGCTAGAGAGGTCAGGCACATCTCTGCAAATGAATGTTGGGGACATGAATCCCCACAGAAGCTGCATTCAGAAAATGAGCCCCCTACAGAAATGCAGGGAATATGCTGGAAGGAAGAGGCTTTTCCCTCAGTCATACAAGGTAAAACCACAGCAGGTATTATCTTGCAGGTCTGTGCACTACCCAGAATTTTCAGCTGTCAGAATGATATACTTCCCTTACTTACAGCACAACAAAAAGAAACAATCTTTAAAACAAAGAAAAGTGTTTATTCCATTTTTTCCCCCAGGTTTTAGATTTGAAAAGATGTGGCAGAGAAACCCTAAAGTTAAGGGAGAACAAGACAAGGGAAATCATGGCTACATGATTAACATTCTTACTATTACAGCCACAGCAGTTGATGGACTATGGGTAGGCTCCTCATAATAAGGTGGGATATATAGGACACGACAGAGAAGGGTTTGAGTGGACAGTAATACAAGTGGTACAGAGTAAAAAGGTGAGTTATATTCCCATCAGTGTGCGACCTGCTGACATGGTTTTAAACAGCACTACTCTTACTTAAAATGACTGTTAAAACACGGTAATTAGCCTGGATTGTAGAATAGCTCGTTTTCCTAGCGTTAGCGATCAGGATTGCAGGAAATAAACCTATGAAAAGCATAAACCAAGTGCAAGCCAATATGGGAATACCTCCACGGTTTGTGGACAGACTGCCCCATTTATTGCAAAGGCATTAACTCTGACATCCTCTCGTGGTGTTTGAAAGGGTAACAAGATTACCCTTAGCAATATCGGAGTTAAGAAAGTATGCAAGAACAAGCTAATTATCAGAATCAGCACAAATATTTTATGTTCCTGACTGAAAATAGTTGAAAGCAATAGGAACAAGTATCTGGTGCCAAAAAAATAGGAATAATATCACTCCAGCATGGCATTCATCAGCCAGCTCTCGAATTTGAGCCCAAACATTACTGACAATTCTTTAAAAAAAAAAGTTCAGTAACATGTTTTTAAAAAATTCAAATGCTTCTGCAATTACTGTTTGCATCCAGATCACAAAGAAGAAGCATCAGAACGCGAAGGGAAAGGTCTGGCAGCCCTGCTGAGCAAGATGGAAACACAACAAGAGCTGGAAGACTCACAAAAACAAACAACCCCTCCCAAGCCTGTTTTTTTGGTGGGTGGTTTTTTTTCCACATTTCCCCAAACAAGAAATTAGGAAAAGTGTTTATATATTGAGGAAATTATCCCCACAGAGTGTGAGAGATTCTTCTCGATACCGATTATTAGGATATTATTTATTCCTACTTTTAAACTGACTGAAATCAAAGGCACATTAAGGCAAACTTCCCTCCTTCCTGTTTTTAGGGCAGCCGTGGAGAGCTGTAAGAGCCTGTGGTGGCAGGAGACCAGCTAATCCCCGGTGGTGCCTACACTTGCCGTGTGGCTGCGGGGGCAAGCGAGGGTCCCAGGAGGTTCACAGACATCTCTGCCATCCTGGTACAAGGACCACCGAGATCCATGTCGGGACTGTGCGTGTTGCCGAGCGCTGGACTAGCCAGGGCAGCCAGGCAGTGCCTCGTCACCGTTGTCCGCAGAGAGGAGAGACGGAGGGAGATGCCTGAGCGGTTCCCGGGGCGAGATCTGAGAGAGGAGCAGGGACCAGGGCTCTGGAGGCAGACAGAGGCACAGGTGTCCGCAGCCGGAATGCCGGAGGGAGGGTCACCTCGCCAGCGTGGGCCCAGATGGCACCGCACATGGCTCTCCCCTTGCTGGAGCCGTGTCCACTGAGGCAGCACCTAAGGTCACGACAAGGCTTGGCAGAGACCTTACAGAGCTCCCTCTCCCCCCGCAGTCACTTGGATTTGGAAGGCCAGCGGGTTTGCAAACGACAAGCTGCTCTCCCCTGATCCGGGGAGGACTACCTGGTGACCTTCCAGAAGACAGTGCCCACCCGTCCTTGCCCTGGGATGGGCGACCTGCCTGCTCCAGGCACAAAAAGAAAAAGCGAAACAAAGGACAGTGGTGCCCCTCCACCTATCCCAAAACTACAGGCGCAGGGTCGGTTGTTCCTTGCCTGGGAGGCCACCGCGGCATCGTTTGGCTTGTGATGTGTACCCAGAGCAGCTGAGAAGTGGCGGACCTGGGCTTATGGCAGCAGCTGTCAGCAGCCAGGCGCTGCGCACCAGGCACGGAGTTAATGCCGGTGCTTGTCAAGGGGCCTTGGCCAGTAGATGTGGTGCCTGGTCGGCCTGTTTTGACGCTCCCAACAGAACTAGTGCTTTCCGCCTCATGCTTGAACATTATATTCCTCCTCCCTGCCGTCCCCAGCCGTGTGGGGCCTGCAACACATGTGCCTTAGATCATATTGGTGGACAGGGCCTCTGGTGAGACCTTGGGCCATGCGTGGAACCAAGTGCTAGAAGGGCTTTGCCAGGGATACCACAGCGACTGTGGGAGTGGGGACAAGTCCAATGGCACATCACACAGTATGCCCCAGGAATGAGATTGGGACGCTCCAGAGATACCGTAAAGGTACATCTGTCACGAGGATATGACAAGAGTCAGAGGAGATGATCCTGTCTGTCTTCGTTAAGGAAGCCTTGAGAATGACATAAAGTGGCAGGATAGTCAAAATCCTGCACAGGACCACAAACTCCAGGGGTCTTGTGAGTTATACATAGGTTTTTTGTGTTTTTTTTTACAAGTTCCAAGAGCATGAAACATGACCTAAATATAATGAATACAGTTCAGATATACATCACTCAGCCTGAAGCAAGAGAGAGAGTGGACTGCACAATGCATCTCAGTAAAGTATTAATATAATAGGAGGTGTACCAGCTCAGCTAATAAAACATTTCTCATTCTCACCCTTGAGTTTAATTTGTTGTTGAGGCACACACCAAAGGTTGAACATTTCAGCTCATTGAAGGAGTTATGACCCAGCACTGTACCGGGGCTACCGTATTCCAAAAGACTGAACATCGCTGTTAATCACAGCTTCCCAGCAGATCCAGAGAGGGACTACCATAAAATTGTTTAGTAAACAGTGCATCTGCATTGAATAAGGACAAAAGCTCAATTTGAAATATATGAAAGTAACTTTTAAAAGGAAAGACAAGGCATGAATTCTTATTACATGTTTCCACAAAAGCCTTTTCTGCTGCTATTATGTTGTATCTTCCTGGGATAAAAGTGTGGTTTGCAGCTTCTACTTTACAATGTATAACTTTTAGCACTCACACTTTATGCTGTAACACATGCACAGACACTTTTTTTTTTCTTCTCGATCTTCTTTTGGATATGATTTCTTAAGGCTTGTCTACACGGGGGAAGTTAAGCAGCATTGCAATTCTGGGATAACTACTCTGTGATAGCTCCCTGTGGACACTTCATTGCAATAAAAAAAAAAGACTTTATTCGGGAATAATTACTCTGCATTGTGAGTGGAATAATTATTCTAGAATAAAAATCAGCCTAATTCCAAGATAAAGTGTGTACACCCATGCAGGAGTTTTTGTCTGTTTGGGGTTTGGGGTTTTTACCTCAGAATATGAATACTGTACGAGAATAGCTGGAACATTTTTTTTTTCCCCTGGAATAGCTATGTTAGGCCATTTTTCCTTAAAGATAAAGTTATGAAAGAAAATGTCTGTCACCTGGATTCTTATTAGTTTGAAATGCAGTTTTTCTCAGTCCAAAATATTTATGTTGGCAGCCAGTAACAGGCTGATGGGCCTTTGCTTGACATGGTTTTTCCGTTCCTTGGTAACAGGGAACTTGTGCTCCTCAGCATATTTTTCAGATAGAAAATATGTAGCTGGAAGCCGAAGCGTTATGGATATTATTTTGTGGGATCATGCTGCAAGTATATTCTTTTTTGTACATCTCTAGCAAACAAGAGCAATTGTCTCTGCCCCATAAATTCAGAAGAGTCAAATCGTGACTGGCAAACTCTTATCTAATAGTGTTTTGTCTCTCCTTTCTCCTTAAATGCAACTGGCTATTTATTATAAGCAGTTAGGTAATAGACAAAGATCAGAGAAGGCCATGATGGTTTGCCTGTAAAGCAAAGCTGAAATAGCTCTCCACCTGGCCAAGACACAAGCCAACCACAGGCATCTCTCCTGGTCTTTTATCACTGATCTTTCTCCAAGTTCACTCAAGCATCCCTTACCTCCTGTATTTATGACCTCTCCTGCCTTTGTATTTTAACTGGCTGTGCTCGCAGGCTGTGGGTGGAGTGAAATGTGTAAAACCACCTGCCCATGATGCTGTATTTCCATTCAGCTTCAGGAAAAAAGGTTTATTCAGTAATTAAAAACTCTTTTTTGCCTTTAGATGTGTCTAAGCATTTCTATCAGAAACATAAGTCACGCAAACAAATCCATTCCTCATTCATCTTGCTGGCCCGCCTTTCCCTTTTAAAGACATGTAATTCTGTTTGAAGTTGATCTTCAGGGTCCTTAGTCCTTTCATAATATGGCCTTTCATTTCCCTCCTTACCCTTCAGCATTTTTAAGGCGATCTGGCGGCAAAGGCTGTTTCAGATACAGAATGGGTTCATGGTGCTACTAGTGTTTAATGCACAGTCCAGTGGAGATATTTAAAGCACCACATGAACCATAAGGAGTTAAATTCAACTGGCTTCAATATGAATCAGTTTTATGTGCAGATAAATTGCCAGGCAAAGAGCAAACTGCAAATGGTGCTCCTGATTCTGTGTACAGCAGCATTTTTGGTAATTTTTAAACATTCTATATTATCTTTTAAACAACAGATGGTGTTAATAAAATTATAAACCACACCCCATAAAATGCCAAACAGCAATAGCATTTTCCACGGAAATAATACAAGGTATAATATTTCCGCATCTATGAAAAGCTGAGCATGAAAAACATTCACATTGCAAAAGATAAGAACCAAAATACTCCTTTTCATTTCTCGTTAATGCAGCTTCGGCATTTTAATTAGTATCAATTACTGCGAATAGAGTTTTGGATGTGTTTTAACTTGTTCAAAAGTTTCAAAAAAGAAAGTTTTTATTTGTTTTGTATTAGTCTCTCTCACTGCAAGTTCAGATGTGCAATGCGAAAAAAAAAGGATCTACTTTAAGAAATGGAGTTTGTTTTGAATCAGTTAAAATGAAAGAGATGGATGACACGTTAAGTTTTCTGTGAGCTCTGAGTATTAAATTACTTAATAAAGAAAAGTTAAATTTGGCAACGCTGGGTAAGTAATCAGAAAATAATGAAAACACTCTTAAATAGGTGACAAGTCAAAGCTCTATCAAGGGCCAATTCTTATTCCAGGAAAACTCACATTAACTTTGATCAAAGTGAGAGCTTTTGGTACTTCCACAGATGGAAAAGAATACAGACTAGTTAACGTAGAGATCTTTATTCTACTGACATTTTTCAGATGTGTATAAACTAGATGGAAACAGACTGGCTTTCCCCTTCAGACTAAACTCGCCGTCTGAATATCACTCCAGGAGAACACTGCCGTAGTTTCTCAGCTACAGTATGGAGACATATGGACAAAACAAGTGTCTTCTATACACGCAGGAGAATGCCACCAAGCCTGTCATCACTTGGGTCATTCAGCAGTTCCTCTGCCTATTTTGAGCCCAGCCTGCTGCCTTATCGCATTATGCTGGAGGGAGAATCTGTTTCTTCTCTCCTCCATCTATCTTTTTGGTATTCACAAGGCAGTACTCTTCCCCCCAAGAAGCCCAACAATCATGGCAGCTCAGCTACTTAAAGAAATGAAAGCGAAGAGTGTTTGGTAGAGAGCCGGGCAAGAAGTCTGGTGTTGAGGATCTGAGCGTAGCTAGACTACAGCACGACAAAGTGTGAACCCAGTCAGACTCTGCACTTAATTATGGAAAGTAGTGATTATGCAGGATGAAAGTCCCGTCTCAGCCAACTGCTGCCAGGTCTACCTGTCTTAAGGTGTTCCAGCAAGGTGTGTGGCTAAATCTTCATAGCTCCACCCTCCTTTCGCAGTCTCCTGTGGCATGTGTGCGTCTTCATTTTATAGTCTTCAGGGCTAGTCCTCTGAGTGCAGTTTAAATGAGTCAAGAGACTCACGCTGGCGTTACCGAGATCAGAATCTAGCCATTTGTATGTCTGAGCACATATTCTCCTTCAAACAAGTTTCTGGTAGTATATTCAGGAATGTTTCGCACTCGGGTTCAGATCTGGTTCCAGCTGGAGTTCCCTTGTAATGTTCCAAATCTCATTAAGTTAATGAGAGGTTTTTTTCCAGCAATTTCAACGGGATTCCCTGTTTCTGTGCCCACATCCTCGGCTCAGCCTTGCACACAGGAAGCCAGGGCGAGTGTCGGGAACAAGAGGTCATGCTCCATCCCTGCCACTCCCTTTGCAGTGGGACACTGAACAGGGTTGTCAGGGCAGACGGGCCAGCGCTGACCAGTAGCCACTCTCGCCCGCCTCCCTCATGCCTTGCCTTTCCCTGTTCCCCAGTTTTCTCTGTGGTCTGGTATGGTCAGAAATTTGGATTTCGGAATTGGAGCCAGGAAAGCTGCACAAGTAAAGAAAGGAAAATTAAACAGGAATTTTGCGTGTTACTAAGCTTGGGGAGTGCACACTGACATTACAGCGATGGGCAACGGTGTGACCCACACCGACAGGTCAAGTTCAATCATTTAACACATGCTCTTCTCCTCTCCACGTATATTATGAAATTGACCTGTCACATTTGTCTGCCTTGCTGACCATCCCAAAAAAAGACATTGCAGACAGAAAAGATTGCCCTCAGATGAACTGAGGGGTGGCTGGTGACAAAGCTGACTTATTTTCATGGAAAGAAGACTGCAGCAATCAGGACAGTCAAACCAGTATCTTTAATGAGAACTAGATTCACCCACACAAACAAGTTGTATGGACTGAGAGATACATATCTTCTCATATCCAAATCATATACTTCCTATTAGCACTACAATTATTATACAGACTCACTAAGAGAAGACAATCTTCCTAAATATTTATTTAGTGTTGATAGAATTGCTTACAAAACCTCTCTCTCATTCTGAGAATCTTTTACAAGACTCCCTTGTTCCCAAGTTCATTATAGCTACTTATATTATTACTGTAAATCTTTCTAATGCCTCAAATGTTTGGCTCTGAAGAACATTTTTATAATGAGGGTGGGGCAATGCAAAACTTTTCCTCTCCTAATTCATTGCTAAATTGTATTTGCAAGTTCAAATGCCAGAGTGATGAAATCACAATATTATTCATTGGATTTTGTTTGATTATTTGGTGGTGTTGTAGGGAACGTATCTATAAAACAACATGAAAAGCAAAGCAACAGAGCTTTAGGGGTTTTCCGGAACTTCTCTTCCGCACACATCAATTTTACTGTATGACTGTCCTGAAAGATTTATGCTTTGTGTTTTGAGGGCCAGGTTTTAAATGGCTTCACAGAATAAAAATATTAAAATTTAAATGCAACTTTAAAAATGTGTGTTGGACCTTTGGGCCTTCTGAAGAGGTCAAGTTCAAGACACTTATAAAAAGACCATTCCCAGAGAGACTGCATGGGAAAGCCTATTAACATTACTGCTTTCCCTTTATTTCCCCTTTGATCATAAAATAAGGTTATGGGTGGCAAAAGCTGTAATGGTGGGAAGATCCCAAATAGGATAGTATGATTTAATCTACTGAATATAAAAAACCCAAACCACCAACAACAATATGGTGGGTTACCAAGCAAGACTATGACTACAAAGTGCCTTGCTAAGGAGAAACAAAAACAAAACCAAAAAAACACACGAAAAGAGCCCTGTACAAGTCCACAAGAGGAATTAAATTAAAAAAAAAAAAGAAAAAAAAAAAGAAGAAAGACCACTTTCATTCTACTTCTTTAATTAAATCTCATTTCGTTCATATGACAAAAACCATAACAACTATTATTTAAAGAGTTCCTAAATCCTGAGTAAAAATAAACAAGTTCCGCATCTAACATAAGAAATAACAAAGGACAATTATCTGTTTATGCTAGGGACATGCCTCAAAATCTCCATATTCCATATGGAGAATATCAAAGCCCTCCTTTTCCTAACTTCTGCAGGCCTAATAGTGACAGTGACTGATTTAGGGGAAGATAGGGAGAATATACAAGTCTGCATGAGCACTTCTGGGCTCATTTTCATCCAAACAAACTGGTTTTTGACTTGTTACATATTTTTTATTCTAAAAGCTGGGGGCTTTTTCTCAATTTTGCTGCTTGAAGTAAAATTTGGAAAATATACTATATGAACCACCTTCCATTCTTGCTCTGGCCATTTTTTACTATGTGGGTATCAAAAGGTCCCTACCACCATATAGACTCAAGCTCACTGATTTTAAATAGTCCCGTATAAATAAAAGCAAAATTTGGCTCTGAACACCTCTAGCAGAAAACTCTGTTATTGTCATGAATATCTTAAATGTAATCGTTTTTCTTTTAATTAACATTCTAAAGAGAAGAGGAAGTTGGAAATCCAGATAAATCTGTTATGAGTCAATTAAGAAGCCAGGATTAGCATATGCAATCAAGATGGGTGCAGCAAGATTTCATGGAAGAGTTCATGAGGAAGCAACCAGGATGTATCATTTGCATGGGCAACCTCCTTGGTTTGTGTTCTTCTCAACCTCAGTATTGTTGACTTGACTCACTGCATGAATATTGCCAAGCAGTAGCAAACCACGATTTCATTTTCCTGCTTGCACGGATACAACTTACCTCAACATGTGGTTTTAAAAAAGACAAATCGTATGAACTATGACAAACAGTAGTGGTCCTTTTCTTCTTTCTGCAGATATCCTTTTTTATAAAATCTCTTTCTAAACCCCAGTTGTGTTAATATTATCACTATATACTGCAGTCTGCCCTACTCTTCCTTGATCAGATAGATCATATTGAATATCCCTCAGGGACTAGAAGTGGGTTGCTTTTCAACATAGGTCACCTGAGCAAGTGAAGCTTTTATCAGGGGGTGACTGATTAGCGAAGATATAAAAGGAGTTGATGAACTCACACCAGTTAGTTACTATCAAGATGAGTATTTCTATTCTAAAGCCAATGTCAAATTTACAAGAGAATGTAGCGATTATTTGTGTGTGTGTGTGTGTGTGTGTGTTAAAATAAAAAATACATGAGCTTCATGGGTACAAAGCCTAAAACCTTTAACATTTTTGAGCTGATTATCATAGAGTCGGGTCACTATGGAGAATCTTACAAGTCCACTATCCATGGTGTATCTTTTCTACAAATAAACTGAAGGCGTGAGTCTCCTGGGATGAAAAGCTAGTATTTTCCTAACTTCAGATTTCACAGAAAGAAGAATTCAAGGCCTTTAAAATATGATACTCAATGGAAATAAAAATAATTTAATATATATCTGTGATCTCAATTGTCCTGAAAAAAGTTGTCCATGGCGCTGCAGAACAATACGAATTTAGCACAGCGGCTGAAGGACAGTCACTACCAAACTCATTTCCAACATATGGCATAATTTTGCTTAGATCTACAGATTTAGGAAGTTTGATGAAAACTAAACAATTGTTCATAAATCTCAAGCCTCAGTTACCATGGTTCATGGGAAGCCATATACCTAATACCTGTTAAAATGACTACTTGTTTTGCAATGACTAGAACAAGAGTGTAGAACATGAAGAAAAAAGAAAAACTGAATTTCAGCCACCAAATATAAAGCTGTGTTAGGAGAAGCTCATGTCTCCTTTTGCTGCACTTAATATTCAGTAGTTACAATAGGCTTTGCACAACACCACTTTTCCTCATATTGACGAAGATTTATATTGATATTAGTTTAACACAAGGTGTCATCCCTTCAAATTCAGCAAAGAAAATTATACTATTTCACAAATGTCCTTTCCTAATTCGAAGTTTCCTGAAACAAAATACAGTACTGTTTAGATTCTTTAAAACATGCTGCACAATTGGAACTATTTCAATAAATATGAAACATGGCTTGGCCCTGACATTGCAGTAAAGACTGACCACTATAATCATGGCAATGATAAGCCCTTATTTTAAGACAGGAACTTTGAAGTTTCAAAAGAATCACACCTACTAGACTTTTTTTTTCTCTTACTGAATCTTGCTCTATTATATTTCTGTACATCATAGTCAATCTAAAAGGTAAGGAACCCTGCACATCAGAAATGCTCTACGTGGACTACATTTTTAGGGGGTGTAAATAGATTTGAATATATCAATGTATATGAACAAATTAGGGCAGAAGGGTGTGTTTCAGATGCTTTTCAATGTGTGCGCGCTATTAAAATCTGTCTGAGATCTGTTTGGAGAAAGCAACAATTATATTTCTTATTAAAGAATATGCAATTACAGCCCTCTTTACACTTCCTGCTTCCTTCAACAATGAAGACCTGTCTGCATTGAAGATTATAAAGTCCTGCACTGTTTCACTAGGTCACCAGACTCAACAGGCCAATCCACTTTCACGGCAATTTATTCCAGATTTTCTCTTTTGGGCCAACTTCTTTTATCATAAAACTGGGCCTAGCTGGAGATTTACAGCATTGGCACTGCAGGAGAGTTAGCCCCTGTAAAATTAAATAGAATGCTATTTTAACTCAAACACCAAAAACTTTTCTGAGGTCCCTAGTTTATTATTCTCATGTCAATTATTTTTAAAATCTTCATCAGACACTGAAAAATATGATCTTCAGAATTCCCAGTTTTCTACAAAAGTTACCACAACCATAGCCGGTGCAAACGCTTTATGTACTAAGCCATTATTTTAGTTCCTTTTTGTTTGTGGTATTTGTCTGTCATCAGAAAAACCAGAAAGTCTACAGTTCAGATTTCTCAGGATCATAAATGGTTTGATTAAACTACAGATGTTAATTAAGACCCAAATCTGTATCTTCATGCATAGCCAGAATAACCAGCTTGTTAGCTAGGGAAAGCCCATGATATTTAGAATATTCCATATTGTAGGATGCAGATCACAAGTGGAAGGATTCCAGGGCAGCTTTGTAACCTCCTCTTCAGTTGTATCAAGCAGGTTTGAGGAAGGAAACATGCATGGGACAGACTGTCTGAACTGTGCCCAAACATCCTATATGTGGCAAAAGCAGTCAGTTACGCTGTGGCAGGGGAAATCTGTGCACTGGGCTGCCGCCACCTTGTTACCTTTTTTTGGAGGAATATATTGTCCCCTGATTTTGGAAGTTTGCAAGTAGGTAAAATGAAATAATGTTTAAAGGAGAAATAAGCATCTTTAAATATCATTAAACTTCTCCTAAAAAAAAAAAAAAAGTCAAAATTTTAGTATGTATTTTCAATTTAATCTAGTTAAATTCCACAAAAATATAATTCTAACCTCCTATCCCACAGGACTCAAACCAATAAGAGTGTCTAGCCATACTAGCCGTTACAGCTTCTAATGGGAAACACTTATAGTGAGAATTTTCGTTATAAATAATACGCAATCCAACAGTTTCCAGTGCTATCCTTTGTGATACAAAATAAAAATGGACCAGAAAACCTGCTGAGGGAACAGTTACCAGCAGATACTAAGTACTGGTGTTAATATGAAACCAACTGTTTATGAATAAAGAGATACTGATTTATAAGTCTTATGGCCTAATCCTATAAAGGATTTTGGTGCTCCAAAAACTTTGGTGTTCCAACATCAAATTTTTTCGGCCCATGGTCCCCTACCAGGTGCCCAGAATCATGTTTTAAAAGCACGACTTTCCTGCAGTGTACATAGAGCCTGGAAAACAGCCAGCACAGTGTGTCTTGACCTCAACATAAGCTGAGTGGAATTAACCAGGGAAAATTTGAGGTTTGTCCCAAATCTAAAATCCTGCCTCCCTCTAAAGTTAGGGCTCTACCTGAGGGTTACCTCTAAAGACAGGGCTCTACCGAGGGCTGTCTGAGAGATGCCTCCATCCACTCAGTATCTACACCCTGATTCTTTTTATGAAAATAGGTTCCTGTGATCTTTCCTTCAAAACTTATGTTTTATTAAAACATAGCTGGAGGAGAAGCTGGCTTCCCATCTCCCTCTGTATAACAACTCTGTGATTAGAGCACTCACGTAATCATGGGATTCATCTCTCCTGCCCTGAAAGGCCCCAGTTCACAACTCCTCTCACCCCAGGGAGGACTCTGACCATCAGGCTGATGGTTATTTTAGAAAAGGCAATCTTGACCCTTCTGCTGAAACAGTGCCCTTGAGCACAAACAAATTCAAGATTCCTTAGATCATAATCTAATGTTTAGGTTATTCCCCGGGCCGGGGCACACATTGAGTTTTCTTGGGATTATTTCTGTCTTTGCTATGTTAAATTGTTGTGGAATACACACAACACCCCCCTCAAAAAAAAAATTAAAAGAATGGTCCTGGGAGTAAGTACCATCATTGCCACTGTGACCTTGCTGCATTTTGTCAAGCCAGTTGTGTCAGGGAGCCTGGGGCATGCTCCAGAAGTGGCCAGGAGGTCAAGCTGACCAGGACAGTTGGGTAGAGGAATGTAGTGGTCCTGGGGTCCAGAGGACTTGGCCATGAGCACTCCTGAAAGGCCAGTTGGGAGTCCCAGGTGGAAAAGGAACTAACTCCAAGGCATGATTCATGAGAGGCAAACGTAGTGCTTTGAGGTTTAGGCAATTGCGTAGCAGAGGTTTTCTGAATCACACCTGTTTGTTCACATGCTTAAATTCCACCCGAGTCCCACATTTCCCACCATCCAGACCCTCTTATTGACCAAAACACAAGTACTGACGGAGACATCTTTGTGCTCACCAAAACGTCTTTTTATTTATGAAAGCAACAGCAGCAGTTGCCGAGGACAGTTAACATTGAAATCATTGAGTTGTTACCTTCACAGCATAATCCTTGTCATAGCTCAGCTGACAGATTGATTGTTCAAAGTATGGTGCACCTATGGCTGGGAAACATATTGCAAGGCTTTACACTAAAACTGCCCTGTCTGGAGATAAACCCCAAAGGAAGAATTGTGTGTAAATCCTCGTTTCACTTCACAATATTCCTGAGGTGAAAATATAGTTTTGCGGAAGTAAAATGTTTATTTTGACATTGTGACTAATGTCTTCCACTCCATGACAGAAACATTAGCGGAAGGCCTTACTAACTACATGCGGTAAACTCCAGACCAAAGACACATTGCTTTAAAACTTCCTTATTCGGGGCATGTTCTGTTTAGGCCTTTACAAAATCTCTATGTTTCTAATGACAAGATGTACCTGTGTCTCTAAACAGCACAGTGGTGCAGTGTTTATATTATCACATATAGCAGGAAAAGCCTTTCCACTGGACTTACCAGGAATACAAGGAAAAAAAAGGTGATTTTCTCTTATTCCTTCCATTTTTATAAGCCTATTTACTAAGATCTAGTGGCACACCTTGTAACTCCTAGTTAGGCATTCAGAATAGCAACATGACTATAAGTTAAATATAATTTGTGAAATATATGCCGTATTTGATAAAAAATGCATGTAGTCAGAATCATATGATGATTTAATTTGCATAGATGTAAAACCTGAATTTATTATACACAACCTATATTCGTAAAAGTAGACAGTCACCTGGTTTCTCTTCACTGGTTTAATTTGGCAGTCCCTTACTAGAGGCAACAGAATTTTTAAAAGCAGCCAAGACGAACCAGACACCAAGGGGAAGGAGGAAAGAAGAACAGACAATGTGCAGGAAAAGTGGTTCACACAAATATTAATACAACTCCTTCAGTTCTTTCAAAAATGATAATTTTAGACTGACAGAAGATGGAGAGGGCAGTCAGGCAAAACAGAAGTGAGTTTGGTGTCACCGATGCACCTCCAACCAGTTCATCTCTTCTGTAAAGCAGAAGATTTAAGAGGAAATCTACAGTTTACTTTTTTTAGGTAATCAAAAATACCTCCTGTAAGAGAGATGTGGAGCAGAAAGTAGTTACCATCTTGGAGAGAAGCTGAATGGACTGAGGTACTGTGCGGCATCAGGGTCTGGAAACATGAACCTTCAATGAATGATTGGAGGAAACTTAGAGCCAGTCTGGAGACGGACAGATTAATTTGTTATTATTGACATGATGCCCATTTCAGTGAACTAATTTTCAGCAGGGACATTCAGGTAGTGAGGTGGCACAGGCCTAAGCTCAGGAGATCGGTGCCTAACCAACAAAGAGTAGAATAATGAAAAGGCCACAGAAATACACTGAAAGCAGCAGCCATATTCAGAAAAAGTCATCTGAGTGTCTTCCACTGAGCCACCAGCGAGATGAAACATCAGACAAGGTTATGATACAGCTGATAATGGCCACTTGCATTTAAAATATGCACAGAAGGCCACTCATGGTTGTATTTTTTCACTGCCATTTTAATCTACAACAGATAATGCTAATACCGGTTGGAACATAGTTACTCAAACCAAGTCTTTAACATTTCATCAAGCTGCTGAGACAGTTATGTGGAGACCATGCTAGTAAGCAGGTTTTTTTGCTATGTTTCACAAGTACTAACATATAAATAGATTACAAAGCTTAGGCTGCCGTTTTTGTATGTTAAGAGGGAAAAAAAGACTCAAATGTTATTTTCAGTTTCTGATATGCAACCATGAAGAAAACACACAACCATAAGAAGCACTAGGTGGCATGTAGTGTTTTCCATTGCTGTAGCATTAGCCATATACTATAAGCTGGAAATAAACCATACGTGATAAGGTACATATTACTTGGGAATGACGTAAGTATCTGAGCATTACTGAGAGTTCTGCTGATCATCTGTAATTTCAGGCAGAAGATGGCCTTTTGTATCAACCATGGGTCAACATAACTCTCAAGTTTGCACATGTTCATGCAGCATTTCTTCTTAATAATGAACATTTCATTTCAAGCCCCAGCTAACATCAGATACAGAAGAAAACCACAACCCCACATGTATCTATTTGGTTCCTGGATCTATGTGGATGCTTTTAACCCCACTCCACTCCTCGTTCTACTTCACTTCCCACCCCTCTCTACTCATGTCTAAACATAAAGATATTTACATGTCTGAAAGGAACTGGAAAGCATCTGTGATATTTCCCAGAGGATCTGATAGCTCTTCTCACACAAAAGCATATTTCCACATCATTATGTCACAGTAGCACTTCAATAAGGGGCACCTCAGGAAGGGCCTCTGACATAGCTTCAATTAGCAAATTCACCACTTTCACTACCTCACTTGAAAGAGAAAGATTTGAACAGAAATAATAGTTCAGTTAATATTGTCCTTCACTTGAATCGGACGTGTCTGTAATCCTTATAGGATGGGTCACTAGTAAGATGGTCTTTGGATAAATGTACTTTTACACATCGTTCAAAGTCTCTAAAACTCATGAGACTTTGAAATCATGTGGATTTCTGGTGTTCCTTGGCAGGCTCTAAATCCACAAATTCATGAGTGGCTGTGTTACTGTGATTCATATGCCACTTTCATTTTTGGCAGGTAATGCTAGTGGTATTGAAGAATGATTATTTGAATGAGATCTGCACCCACTTCCCTCAAATTAGGACTCTAAAAAAGCTCAGAATGGAGCTTTCAGCATAAATACGTAAAAATATACGTGAACACTTATTCTGTGTATGGGTTGACTGTACAATTCCAGCCATCAGGGATGAGCAGGACTTTCTATAGTTCCTGTAGGAGGTTGGGCAAGCAAACATCTGGGGGTGGACATTGAGGAAGAGGAAATATCTACGTGTCAGTAATAGGAAAGTTATATTGTACACCTGCTTTTTAGGCATGCCATCTGCGCTCAGTCATACCATAACACAGCTTTGATGACATGCCACAGCTAAAGGGCAGGCAATATACGTCTCACTTCAGTGACATGAATGACACAACTTGGTAAAACTCACTCCTTAATGAGATAAATCATAACTCCCAAACACAGTATATGGTTGCCCCGTATGTTTTTCAATGTTTATACCCATGCTGAGTATTTTGATACTGAAAGCACTGAAGGAGCGTTATGGTGAAAACCAATGCACACTAGGTAAGCAACAGCACCTTATCTATACTAATGCTGGACTTCTCGTTATATTTTGTTGGCCTGGAACCACACCGTAACATCCAGCGAATGCTGTTTACAGTAACCTAATAATAAGCAATTCTGTTCCCATTACTGCTCACAAGCTCATATTGAATGTTTCTTGTTTCCGAAGTAAACTGCCCTATGTAGTTGAAAGGTGTCACCACGCTTTTTAAAAAAAATCGTATCTTTAGAAACGGAAATGTGACCTAGAAAGAAGTGTGTACACTTTGACTGATAAACAAAAATGATGAAAAATAAGGTTTATATTACATTTCTTTTTTAAAGAAGCATTTTCTATAGTGCACTTGAGAATCTTTAAGAGGAAGCTTGGTCTAAATTCAGTTCCAGTCCTGGATCTACTCTTAAATCCATGTGTGGCCTCAGGCAAATGTGTTAATTTCCCTGTTTCTGTTTCCCTGCCTTTAAAGTGGGGATAACGCGACTAACCCAAATAGCTTAGCTGCAATTTATAAGAATGAGTAACTCAATTATTAGATTTCTGAGACATGAAACATGATTATTATTAGGATTCACTGACCAGCCAGTCAGAAGAGTGTGATAGAAATAAAGGAGATGGGTCTTTGACAATAGAAGGATGCCGGTTAGTCAGTCGGTCAGCCTGAGTAGCTGTGCGAGGAGGCCGCTCTAGGAAGCGGATAGTTGGACTCATAAAAGTGAGAATGCCCCCTTTGTACCGACTTTCTGTTTATTACCCCATGGTTCCTAAAGACCGTAAAAAGCTAAGTCCTCTCTGAGAAATGAATGGGTCCAAAGCACTACAAGAAATCAGCTGCAGGCAAATAAATTTTTATCTGTGTAAGAGAGATAGATGTTATTTTCTAGTGCAAATGTCAGAATTGATTAAAGACTTAGCATTTCTGTTTAGAATGAGAGAGTAGTGGATGATACATTTTAAAGGCAGAAAAAGTCAGGAGCCTGATAACATGGAGATAATGGGGTAAATTAATTTCTGGTGTTGCTGCAGTAATTTGGTACGCAACATATTGGATCCAAATTTACACCACTGTACATAGTATACATAGGAGTGCCTTTTAATGACTATGACAAAAATACTCTCCCCACTGGCAAGGTCAGTATTATTAATTGTTATTCCTATTATTAACCTTTGGGCTTGTGTATCCTCCACAGATTAATGATTATTCAATAACTGTGCTACAAGGCTGCACTTTCTAATAGCAATTAATAGAAGGGCGTACCACCGGTTAACTAGGAAAAGCATTGACGTATCAACTTCATGGTCTTGGTCTTGTTTCTGAGACACGCACAGGTGCCTACAGGGATTGTACCTGTCAATTCCCAGAGCTGAAAGAGGAAATCTGCCTCAAAGTCAAAACAAACAAAAAACGGAGATCGGGCTGACAGCCAGGGTCCCCTCTCTTCTCAGCCTCCTAGGGAATAAAGAAACAGCCTCAGCTTTCAGGGAAACCCGCACTCATTGCCAGGTTCACTCTCCAGGAACTCCACTGCCAAATCCTGCATCAGCGACGATGGGAGAGAAGGTCTTAAAAACAAAAGAAGAGGGAACAAGTCCCTCCCCGAGGAGAAGTTACACGAATAAAGGCAATTCTCAAACAGCGTTCCTGAGGAGCACATGGTGCCAGGTGAACCACCAGGCGGGAGAACCGGGGGTGATGCGCGGCGGGACCCGGCCCCGACGGGGCAGCGGGGCTGGCAGCGACCCCGGGGGATGCCTGCCCGCACCCCGCGCATCCCCGTCCCGCGGTGGCGGCCAGCGCGGCCGCGGAGCTGCTGCCTCAGCCGCCTTAAATCGCTGGTGGCCGTGGGGCGCTGCCGGCACGAAAGGGGCCGCCGCTGGGGCGCGGGGAGTCGCGGGCG
>VYZM01024137.1:336109-352160 GCA_013398915.1 Dromas ardeola | reverse complement strand
CCGCTCCGTCTCCAAATCCGCCACCCGAGGTTTTGCTCAAAAAACCGTCGTCCTTTTGTCGCCGTCTCCGCTCGGTGCCCGGGGGGAGCGCTCCTGACAGGCACCTGCCCGGGCCGGAGTTTCCCTCTGCCAGTCTCCGGGCTTCTCTGACTGCGAGAGAAACTTCGCTAAAATGCAAGTTTGATGCAATACTTTGCAGTAGCTCCTAAGCTGAAATTGAGTCGGATCTGACGAAAGCTCTCCGCTGGTTTTAGGCAGCCCAACTGAGCGCAGCGCTTCTGTGCAAATAATTCCCAAATTCAGATGCAGAGAGACTCCGGGGCGTATGATCTGGTAGTGCCCTTTCGTTCTGGTCCCTGCTACTTGGGTGAGAGTTAGCAGCAGTCCCTTCTTTCTACTTTGTATTATTTTGGTACGCTGCATTTCGTATATTTGTCTGCTGTAGTCTGCTGGCAAACATTAGCATTCAAGCTTACATTTTTGACAAATGTGCAGACAGGAATAGCATGAATAGGCATCTTAAATATTAACAACCTAAGCATCTGTTGTGAAACAAATTTAATATATTTACTCTGTTTTTCTCACATTGTTAGAAAAGGTTACAATAAGTGTAAAATTTCAGCTGTAGTTAGCACAAGGAATGCTTGGATATTTCACTATCTCTTCAAGCATTTAACACAATCACCAGATAGAAATGTGTCAAATCAGGCGCACTATTCAAAAACAACTTGAAACAGTAAGCGTAGAGTGTAAAGGCATGAATGTAGGATGTTCTCTGCAATTTGTATCTTCTAATTACTCCGCAGCACATTTGTAGAATTTTAGAGTGCTCTTTTCAGTCCCGTATCCCTATATGCTCTTTTATACGTTTATACATACACTCATTTTCTAATTCATTTTCAATTTGAGATTGTTACTGGTATTACCTTGCTTTTGAAGTCGAAGCAATGGTTTGCACAGAAATGTGTAATAACGTAGGGTAGGTAACAAAACGAGCAGACAGAAAATGTAATGTGTTCACATATAAGCATGCGTCTAAACAGACAGCACACACACACATAATAAGGCAACAGAAGAGAAATTAAAATCACTGGCTAGTGTGCTATGTGTGCCCACTCTTGAACACAAATGGCTAGTGGAGAAGAAACCACTGACTCCAAGGAATTCCTTCGTCTCTGGAATAAAACTGTTCTGAGTAGAACAAGAGCACAGAATAGTGAAGTCTCCAAAAGGACTGTAGTTATTTCAGGAATCAGTGCATTCCTTCCCTTTTTCCCACAAGTTCAAATATGTAATAAATAAGTCCTTTGTATGCAAAAGAGTTTACTGGAACAAAAAATATTTAAATGGAATGCTTTTTGTGCATGCACTTTGAAAAACTGTCCGTTTCCTTTTTATATTCTTTGTTCTTAATACTTTAAATGGGAAAGGAACTCTCACAGTTTCTCCTCTCCTGTTATTTCAGCGGTAACGCGTGAAGCCTTAACCTGCTGCTGCGCGCTCCCGAGAAAGCGCTGTACAGCAGAGAGAGCGAGCCGATCTCTAACTCACTCCTGGGACGGTGCTGCTTTGGCAGAACGAGGGGCAGAGAGTGTCTGCCACCCATAGCCCGGGTTTGTGCGGGAGCAGGGCATCTTTCTGATTTGCAGCGTAGGCCCAGCGGGTCGGCTGAGGAGCATCTGCCCTCTTGTTGCTGTGCTTCCCAAGGCAGGGCAGGCAGCGCCAGCCTTGCCTGCAGTCCTGCCTGCCAGCATCCCACGGGCACCTCCACCTTCAGTCCTGCCGGGGACCACGGGCACATCCACCCCTTCAGCACAAAAACCTCGTGAGAATAGGAAAGTCCTGAATAAGCATTAACTCAGCCCACATTTCAGGTTTGGGATAGAGAGGGGTTTAAATGTGTGCGACTGCCATTCAGAAGATGATCAGCTGAAGTCTGGTGTCCTTGGGAAACAAAAAAACAACCAAACCAAACAAAACCCAAATCTTTTAATTCTATCAACTACTCAATTTTTTGAAGTATTGTCACCTTTTTACTGTCACCTGTTCTTTCATCTAAGCATTGTCAGGTAAATTTCAAGTCCTTCTTAAGGTTTCCAGCTGTATCTGGGGGAAAAAAAAAACAAGGAGATTATTTTATTAACAAAATAGTTTGCAACAAATAGAAAATATATATTAAAAGTAGATTTCTGAATTAAAACTGGAGGAAATAAGACTTCTGAAATGTTTTAGTCATATTTCTGGGAACTATGCTATTTAAACATAGATACTACTGAAGCATTTTATTGCCTTCTTGTATATAACTGCCATTGCTCTCTCTAGATATATTTAATATATATCCAATGAAGCCACAAACTTTCCTTCTACAACAGTTTAAACACATCTGGAACATTTTACTTTCTTATAATTTATGTTAATAGATGTAGAGTGTATATACAATCTTCTCAGAAATCATTGCTTTTTCCAAAGGGGAATTTTTTTACTTTCAGTCAGGGAATATATTTATAAGAACAAAATAACTCAAAGTATAGGCAATTCTATATATCATTTTATTTTCTGTTATATTAGGTTGATTATATACAGCTCTCATTTAGAGCGATGGGATGATGAAATTACGGAGGAGTGATTGGCTTTTGTTTTTTCAAATGGATCAAGTTGAGGGCTGCAAAAATGACTGGGTTTGGTAAAGTTCTTTGGGTACGTAATATTTTTCATAGAATTCTGACAAATTAATTTAATAGAAAAGCCACAAGTCTCTTAGCACGGGAGGCTATATTTTCAGGTAAAATGGAAGTTCTGCTTTTGCCATGATAGGCATCAGGCTTCAGTAATCTGCTCCTCTTGTGGAATGAACACTTTCTACTTAAAGCTATCATGCACCTACTGTTTATTTACGCTGCATTAAACTGACAGCACGGCAATCAGAGGAAAAATATGGCTTACTTTCCTGAAGTAAACACCAGTTTATAGGTTAGTGCATGTATTTATATTCCTGTCGCCACTAAATAATGGCTGTCTCCATTTTAATATCTACCTGTGGTGTTATCCAGGGCAGCTGGCTCTTCCTTGTTTAAAATGAGGAAAAAAGGAAAGGGGGGTGAGGAAGAAAAAGAAAGTTGTGTTATCATTCCACTCCAAGAGGAACTAAATAGAAAAGTGATTCGGTATTCCTTTCTGTGGCATGCAGAAGCCAGCTTTAAAGGCATAGCATTCAGTTTTACTTGCTGTATTTGAATTGCATCTCAAACAGGGAAAACAGAATTCCTTAACAGTATTTGTCTATCCAAGTCACTGAAATTGTATATTCAGGCAACGGCAGATTAAGGGCAGAAGCATTTTATTAATAACTGAAAGCACATATGTGTGTGTGATGAAAAATGTTCTGCAAATCTGTCACTATGCAATCAAGTGCATTTTTTAAACTTTAGTTGTCACAAAGTTGCTACTGAGTCTAAAAAAAAAAAAAAAAAGTAGTAAAACAGTTTGACGGTTAAAGAGTAACTTACAGTTCTTATTGCTTGTTATACTGAAATTTTGCAACTTTGTAAAGTCCATGTCAGAAAACCCTATTGATGTTACTTTTAACCTTGGACTAATGCGTCCAAGTAGCTGGCATTTGAACTGAAGAAAACCGCAGTCAGAATAACCCACAGTTTGCAGAAAGCTTCCCTAAATTCTCCATCGGAGGATTCCGTTAATATCTTCTACCCGAGCCATCCATTTTTTCCCCAGATTCTGAAATTGTGATATTTAACATTAAGTTAGCTTGTGTGTCGGTTTCCATGTGAGAGCGGTGTCATGAACTCTCAGCAGCCCTGACCACAACTTGTAACTGTTACTTCAAAAAGGCTATACTGTAGTGTTCCTTTCAAAAAGGTAGGTGTTTTCGAACATTTGGCATCCTGTGGCACTTAAGATTACTACAGTTATCACCAACACTTCATTACTTAATTGATACCCGTTTTGCTGCTTTGCAAACGTCAACTTTCTTAATGGTTTCTGCACTGCATTGCTCTCGGTAAGTATAAACCTTGATAGAGATTAATTTTAAAGAGACTTGCCCATACTGTTTTTGTTTGTATGCTCTGATCTGGTCCTCGTGCCATGTACTGGCTGTAATCTACCCTTAATCTCTGTAATCTGGTGCAGTATAGTAGAATGGCATAGTAATAGTAGAGTACAGTAGTAGAGCGTAGTAACATACCCCAGGCACCGTCTGAATTGTAAATATCTGCTTTTAAACTTGCTGGGCCTGACTTTCCTCCCGTGCCCACTGGTGTATCACTGCAGAGGTTGGTAGACCTTTGTTTTCACAGTCCTGGTAGGGGGTCGGTGTTAGGTGTTCAGATGGGCTGAGGGACATGCTAACACTTAATATTTATGCAAGGGTCACCTTCTAGTTAGTTATTTAGAATACCAATATGCAGCCATCTCTTTGGAGATCAATTTTCCTGTGAGACTGCGTGCATTTGTGTATGCTGAACAGGCAGTATGAAGGCTTCCTTTCACCAGAGCAGAGGCTATCTCCTCGCTCTGAGCCATAGTAAAGCATTGCTGGAAACACGTCTCCACCTCTGTAGCTTCACAAGAGTTAGCTCTCGCCACCTCGTGCCTTTCTGTTGTGAACTGCAGGTTAGATAGGCTGAGGAGTCTCCTCGCCTGCAGATGGACCTCAGTCACCCCAGCTGCACCTGGGTGCAGAACATCAGGATGGGCCACGTCTATCAGCTGTGTTGGCCTTGCATAACTCCCAGCAACTATCTGCTCTATCTCTTTCCCTTGGCACCTTATACGACATGATATGACCTGAGGAGATGAGGGAGGTGCTTTAAACCTCGAGTGCATCTCATCTTCCCAGGATCCTGCTCTGACAGGATTTATTTGGCCAGCAGCAATCATTTGTGTGTCGTTCCACTTGCTGCTCGCTAGAAGAAGTGGTGATGCGCTCAGATCATATATACCTGGAGGATTGTCTCATAATTTTTTCTGGTGTCTGGACTCCCAGTTCTGGTTTCAGCCCTGACAAAAATGTGTGATCTTGGGTGAAATAACTGCCCATGCCATGTTTGCAATCCTTAATGCTGTAAGCCTGATTTTGGAAATGCTCAGCACTTGCAACTTCACATGAAAGAGAAGGAAGTTGCAGCACACAATCGCTCTATAAATGAGGCCTTAATATGGCCCTGGTTTATTTCCCCAGCTATAAAATTAGTAATATATACGTTTCATAGAACACTGAAGGATTAATTAATTCTTTATATTTGTAAATCAGTCCTAGAGTGGAAAACATTGTGCGGCACAAGTGCAAAGAATTGCTGCTCTGAACTCAAACCCACATGCAAAGGTACAACAAAGGTATTTCCTTTTCAGTAACTGCGTTTAGAATATATGTCTGTTTGTAACAGCCAGGTAATTAAAAACATTTGCAATGAACAGGATAAAAATTCTAACTATCATACACACCCTGGATTCCCAATTCTAATACATTAAATAAAAGACAGAAATCTGATAGGAGGGGGGAGAAAGTGTGCGTGCACGCAAACTCACAGAAGGACCAGAGGCAAAAAGTGAAGCGGAGGGAAATCGCAGAGTGAGTTTTAAAATGTTTATAATCAAAGATTAAAGAAATATTTTTGTGGGGAGCCATATTAGAAAGATTTTTAATCATTAACGCTTTTCGTCCTAGGTGGGCTTCCTTGGTAAATATAAAAAGTCTCAAGAATAATTAAAGGCATCTTAAAACTTAAAAAGTGACGGTTTTAGCTTCTAAGGATTCATTGTAACATAATAATACTGTATGCTTCTTAGTGTTACTTCTGCACTAGACATTTAATTACAGTCTTTGTGAGACATGTTATCTGTATAGTAACCAGTGCATAAAAAAGAATGATATATACTTTTACATACAAGCTCTTGCATGCCAGCTTTCTTTTTAAGATTAGATTAAGATCTCCAATCCAGAATGTTCATGTCTTCAGTGAAAACAACTTAATTTTACACAATTTTCGGGAGGAACAGGGCATTTATTGTAACTATTTCTTCTGTAGTTACACTTCTTTTTGCAATATAGTTGAACATTGTTTAGCAGTTTGTTGTTTGGTTTGGTTTTGGTTTTTTTTTTTTTTCTGTGCAAGGGCCCAAACTCAGCGGTTTTTTTGCTTGTTCAAAGGATAATTTTTAGAATACCAAATGAAAAGGCATGTTTAAGTTGTATAGTGAGAAGTAAGATTAAAAAAAAAAAATCTAAGAGTAGTTTGGTAGGTTTTTCACATGTACAGCTTAATGTTTACAGCTTGCCTTTCCCATGTCAGATATTGAATATGATCTGAAATATGTTCTGGATAATGTAAATTTATGGGATTCATAACTTGGTCCACACTTTGCTGTGGAAAAGCGAGTACGTTTGCAAGGAAGATCAGGTGCACAAAATGAGAGTTCTTCTTTTGCTACATCTGAAGATTCCTATAATTGTGCAGGTTGTGAAACGTGCTTCTCCACATACAGATCTTCCCACAGTTCCCCGTGTTTTGCACTGCGGTGACTGCAGGACGAGGCACAACGGGACCCGCATCCAAGCATTTTAGAGCAGAGCTTTTCAATCGATCGTGTGTGTGTCCTCTTTCAGGTTTTGTTTTTCGCTTCTTAACTAGCAGTCTTGCCCAGGAATGGTACAATATTGGTGTCGAGCCCCTAGTTTCAGTATGCTTTGTAAGAAAATCTCACAGTCAAATCAATCGATCAAAATCAATCTCTGTGCCATTGACTGTATTTTATTGACGTTCTTTTTCTTTCTTTTTTTCTTCACTTGACTCACTGAATACCATAATCCTTTTGGCTGTTCCTGGAGAATTTTGTTGCAATCTTTTTAAGATAAAATATGTAATAATTTTATAACATTTTTACATTTGAAACTTGTAATTCCACTACTTTCTTTATTTGGACTGCATGTCCTATGAGAAACTGGCTTCTGGATTGCCACTTAAAATGACAGTTAGGATACTCATAGGTGTAGTTACTATTTTGTAGGCATTCCAGATAAATTTTACAGGTACCATGCAAGAAAATTGAACCAGTAGAATTTTTTTATATGTGTGGCATGATGACGGATATGCCTTAAGAAGCATTAAACCGCCTGATAAATTGTATTTCCAAGCAGTATTTCATATAGGTTCTGTCTCTTTAAAAATGCAGTCTCCTCTATTTGCCCTATTAATTGTTGATATGTTGCCATCCACGAGACAAAAATTAGAGCTGTAATTAAATAATCATGTGATGCTCCTTAGTGCCAGTGAGAGCAAACTCATTTTTCCAGGCCCTGATGGTCACTGATTATTGTATTACTACTGGCTTGCTTTATTTTTTTTTAATGGCTCTATATTGCTGGGTTACCTAACCACTGCCCTTCTTTTCAAAATTAAAGGAATTGAAGAACATTAAGTCACTTAATTGGCCAGTGGTCTGCGGGGACACAAAGTAGTTGTACCTTCTCTGCTTTTTTGGTCACTCAGTTGGTTCTACCGGGAGAACTACATCAGTGGTGTGGTTGTGTGCCATTTAATTTACACTGGTGTTTTGGCTGGGATGGATGCATATAGGGAATGCCAGGAGAATTACAAAAGGAGCAGGGTATTAAAATTCAGAAATGATTAAAATTGAAATAAAAGGATGCTGCTTCTTTGCCAGTACTCTGGCAGTCATAATGACACATAGAGATTAGTTTCCACCTTCATCTTTTCCTTCTTTCTCATTTCCTCTTGTTTATTGTTGACACATTTTCCTTATGTCTCTGCTTCTCAGTGCTTTTTTTCACTGTTACATGTTCCTACTTTTTCTCTTTCCTTAAGCATGGAGAAGCTTACTTAACCTTATTATAACAATAACAGAATAGGTTATTAATATTTAATATGCACATGATTAAAATTTCTCTCTTAAACATAGGTCAGCTCTATTATTAACTGACATGTTATTTTTCATTAAAAAATTTTTATTCTGCCCTTACGGTTTCTCAAACACCCTTTACTTTGGTGGTGATTTAACACATAATGTTTAGAAAACTGTGTTAGGCTAGTGAAAAAAAAGAACTTACCAGTCATGGATAATCAATTATGCATGAATTCAGATATAACAGATGGAAACTGGTGAGTTAAAGTTTCTCTTTAGCTTCGTGATTTTTTTGTTTTGTTTTTGTGACACCTGTCTCTTATGTATAGATAAACATCTAACATAGCATACTGCTTTTCATGCATCTTTGTGTTTTTTGCTTTTTGGGTTTGGGCTTTTTTTTGTTTCTTTTGGTTTTGTTGGCGTGGCATAAACTCATTTTCGCTTGTTTCTAACTTACCCTTTTTAATTTGTTTGTCTGCTGGCATTTCTATACTGCCTTCTCGAGGGCTAAATTGTCCTGTGATGCAGCCGGCATTTAATCTTCTAATAAATTACACAATGTCATTTAACCTTAAAATTGTGTCAGCACTATATTTTAAATTGTATGAGTTCACTTCTGCCTTCAGCTGCTCATGGCCTGTAGTGTTATGACATTAAAGCAACAGGGTAGACTGTGGCGGTGCGTATGTATTCATGTATGCATCTACGCACATTCTTGTGATTGTGATACTTATATAGGCGTTCCCTCCAAAGGCATTAATTAAATTTCTTTCAATCATTTGACAATGAAGCAGATTGCCTTACTGATTTTTATTAAAAAGTTCAGTATGGACTGGGCATTACATTTCTTTCGGTCATGGAAAGATTTTCACAGACCTAAATCAAGCAAAAAAGACGATAACCCTTTGCGATATGCCCACAGCGACAACCAATTGGTATGAAGTAAAAGGACAGCCAAATGTTTTCTTTTTCTTTTTACACACAAAATAAATAAATCTAAAAGAGCTTTAAGCATGGGCTTGGCTGTGAGATGACAGGGGTTTTGCGTAGTTCATTCGTGGCAGAGTATTGAGGGATTCTTGCATTTGAAGGTGTCCCGTGTTTCAGAAACATGGGGGTAAGTTGATTTGGACATAACTCTTCTATGACTGCAATAATTTGGAGCATTTCTTCACCTGGCTCCACCCACCTTTGAAGCGGCACATTTTCAGACGCGGTGCAGAGAGATTTTCCATCTGTATACCTAGAAAAGAAAAATGAGTTGAGAGAATACACCATGTCTTTTTCACAAGCAGAATATTTCAAAATTTCTCGTGAGCATCTTACCAACATGTCTGAAGGAAAAAAAATCTAATACAGGAAGGAGTTTTTAGTATAACCTGCCAGAAACAAATTATATAGAAGAGATCCTAAGGAAATGAACACGGACGCTGTGAAAATAATTAGTTTCAAATGTTATTTCTTCTATTGCAGCTGAAGCTCTGCTAGGAAACTTCATGTGCATGCCTCCGTTTCTTCTTACTCAGCTATTCTTACATCAACACAGAATGCAAACTTTTCCACCAGATTTTTGTATTTAATGCAGGAACTCATTTTTACACACTTATGCAGGCATTTCCTTTTAGTGCTTGCATGAGCATAAATGAACTATCATAAATATTAACTTAATTTTGCCTTAAAAATATCGTATTCTGGTGGGTTCCCAACTGCTGCTCTCCATCTCTGTTTGTTTCCATTGTCGCAGCTTAGCAGGAAATCTAGAAATGTAGTTGTTTTAGCAAATGTATACATTAAATACTTGAATACATTTTTGTCAATTTCTCCTTTTTTTGCTGTTTTTCTAAATCGGGACAAGTATTTTGAACATTTACAGGGTACTTGGAGTGACATTTTGAAGTGACTTGTTTTTGCCTTATGTTGTTTGCATTTAAAGGAAGCATGCTCTGACACATGTATAAATGACCTTTATCTTAGTGACACTGTGTATGCTAAACCTTTTTTATGTTTGGCCTGAATATTAACAGGTACCTTATTCCTTAAAAGAGCTGTGAATATTAACAGCTAATTCTTCCTGAAAAGAACTGTGAAAAACTCATTCATTTAGTCTTTGTTACTGTGGAATCATCCGAGTTTGAGATTGGAAGGAGCCCTAGAAGAAAAAGTGAATTCGGCCAAAACCACCAACTTTCAATTTGTTTTACACCAAAACCACACATTTTGCATGTATTTTATGTACAATGAATATTGACTCCTGTCAAGTTTGGCCGTAATTAGATGTGCAGTTTTACTTAAAAGGTTTTGAACCTTAGAAAAAGTGTAGCAGAACCTGGGCAGAGTTCTGAGTTAACAATGAAACTGGAAACAGGACATTTCATGTGGTTTTGGGTTTCATAATGAAAGTTTGACATAGTTCAAGTCATCAATCAGTTCTAACCATTTCCTTAGACTTAAACTCTTCCATGTTTTCAATTTTATTGGTAGGTTTTATTCATACTATGAGGTCAAAGAAAAAGACGATTGCTTGCCCGTTGATGAAGTATTCCTGTATAACAAGTCACTGCGGTTTGAGCTCAACAGCGCGAGCATCTGAGCTCTAGCTAATAATGCCGGAGTAATCCTTCCGTAGTGCTAACCGCAAGGGTTCAGTCTGTTCTCTACCATAATGTGCGACTTTGCTTGGGCTGTGTGAAAATCATCCTCACCCAGAATTGTTGGATTAAACTTCTGTATTCCTAAATGCACCCTTTTTTTTTTTGACTGGGAGGGAAGTGCGGTGGTTGGAAGGAGCCGAGAAAGGGAAGGGAAGCGGAATCGGTCAACAACACTCCAAAACATTTTGGAGATAACTTGGTGCTACTTTCCTTTTAACAAGTAAAAGTAATTGATGCTCTGCTGATTTATATGTCTGAGGGTCACAGTTTACATACTATTAAATTAATAGAGCTTCTGTTCAGACACAACCCTAAAATAACTGCTTATCAACCAACTCTTCTTTCAGGGAACATTTGTACGCCCATCTCATGCCTAGGAGTTACCTAGTGCTGTCACAATGAGGGTTTCAACAGGAACCACTCTTTTTTCATCTCCCCGTGACCCACATTTAACATCTTCATGAGAAGCCTAAAAATTATACCTCTGGGGAGAAAACTGTGAAATTCGCGACCTGCTGAACTTATGACATAGGTAACTTGGCTGATTCTAAGATGCCAGCTTTCCTCCTTTCTTCCAGCTGCCTAATTGCATTAAATATTATTATATAAAGTTCTATTACATTTTTTTTGTTTGTTCTTTTTTGTGGAAGCAGTTGGCTGTAGCTGCCACATGGAAATTATGAGCATGACTCATCATGGATCTAGTCTACTGTTACGGATGGAAGAGAATATGATCCACAAAATGCTTTTTTTTTTTTCTGTAAGCTGAAGCTTTTTATTTGAAGTAGTTCTGAAATCCAGAGTCATAAAAAATATTGGCTTATATTAAATAGCATATAGATAGTTGCACTGCTGATACACTTAGGAAGTGAACTCAGCTTGTCCGCATGGCAGGTAGAGACTGTGCAACTACAGAGTAAGATTTATGTGATTAATCCATTAATATTCATTGCTGTGATATTTTATGGGAAGGTGGACACCTGTCTATTACAACTGCAACCAGATAGGATTTCTTGTGGCAGCCAGAGGTGAAAGACTATTCTCATTAGCGGTCACGTTCACCCTTCTCTTCATCACACCAAACGGTTTTGTTGGGTTTTACTCCATAATTTTCTTCCAGCATTTTGCTTCTCTGTGACTCATCTGGCACCAAGGGGTGAACTGAAACGACTGTCAGGGCCACATTAGCGAGTGTATGCAGGTACTTCAGCTGTACAAGCATCTTAGTCAAAATAGACGTACAGCTGTGAAAGGGACTTAGGCAAAATGGTGCGGTAGTTTGACGAAAAGTAACTTGTTTCACCCAAACCCACATTTCACATATTCTTATTAAACTCTATTTTTAAAAGAAGATTCCGTGATTGAAATACACTGCAGAAAATGTTTGCAGGAGTAAATGAGCCTCGTCACAGAGGCAATCAATAGGGAGATGTCTGTTTGTATATGATTTTACATATCTGCAAGCTAGCTGAGACATCCAACTACAAAATGCTGCACCATGGGACATGCTGTAGATATCTGATACTTTCCAAGGGATTTGGGGTCCGTAAACTAATGAATGCACTACATGTAGCCATATATGTAGGTTTTTCACCTCTGACGAATATCGTAAGGATAATTTACTGCACTTAATAAGCAATTAAGCGCAGTTCGATACAGCTGACTGTTGTAAGTTAAATATTCATTTTATGTAACTGTTTCAGGACATCGTGTGTGAGAGCACACAAACGAGCAGAAATTGCTCATGCAAAATGTGAGAGGGGACGACAGCTTGTGTGCGATGCCTTTCAGTGCTATGAATTTCATTTCATAGCACTTTTGCTTTTTGACAGGCATCCTATCCAGGCTGGGGCAGGTTGCAGTCAAAGAAAAAATAAAAAAAAATCTAGGTTGGTATGTAACGTTGGAGTTCAGCGTGGGGGATGTCGCAGAATGCTGTGATTCACATCGGTGCGCATCGGCTTCTTGGGTCGTATGTAAATTGAGATTGCCACAGTCAGGTTGGTTCAAGTGTTTTGAGTGGTGTCAGGCAAGTATCGTCGTTCAGGGCAAAACGGAGGGGAAGTTGGTCTGAGGAGACTGAAAAACAGCTTCAGTCAGAGGTGCGGAACTTGTAGGGGCTGCGGGACTGTTTCCGCGCCGCCGCGGTGGCTGTGCTGAGGCTGGCGCAGACAGACGTGGGACAGGGCAGCAGGGCGCATCCTTCCCCTTACCCCACGCTTCTGGCTAACCCCTAACCCCTGCGGCAATTGGGCGCAAGCCCAGCGGGGAGCCATCCACCTTTTGGCCATAGAATTTTACCTTCAGAAAGCCAGGGATTGGTGTTTTCATTGCCTTGCTGGCCAGCAGTTACCCTTAGCCGCGCATCACCCCTTGCAGTGGGGAAAAGACGTTCAAATCCCCACAGAAGCGAGTTTCCCGGCAGTCCCGCTGCTGCTGCACAGCTCTGCATCACCTCCAGCATGGGCTGGTGCTTACCAGTTACCCAAATGGCCGCAGAGTTGTCAGACGTACGTATGTATAAAACCCAATCAGCCTCATCTCCCCAAAGAAATCTGATAAAAGCGAATACACAGCCATGCTGGTTTTGCTCTGCTGCCAGGTCATTTCTGTTTGCGTTGCACAAGAGCCAAGCCTCAAGACTTGGGCCCATATTTCCTAATTTATTTTGAACAAGAAAAGATTGGAATAGAGACCTTAGGAGGCACCGAGGCAGCATGCCACGCCGGAGAATTCGTTTTGTTTTGCAGCTACTGAGACTGCTGCTCGAGAGTTAATTCACCCTGGGGTTGAAAAAACGCAGACCAACTTTTTAAGTATTTGTCTTATTTCAACACAACGCAGTGCAAAATGCACTTATATATCATAAACACAGAGCAACAATTTTATTAAGGATTAATAAGCTTTATTAAGCATATATTTGTCCACTGTATGTCGACTAGAAGCTATGAAAAATGTGATGTTACTATTGCCGCATGTTTAAATGATTGCCTGCGTATGTATCCATGACAATATCTATTCATCTTCTGTTCTTTATATATGTTTTTATTATAAATATCTTTATTCTGGTGGAACATTTTAATATCAAAGTTGACAACGGTGAAGTGCAAATTGGAATAGGTCAAATGAAAATCAGATATCTTGAATCTTGAATTTATTCCAAGTAGTTTGGTATTGATAAGAGAAATCTGATTGTTGTCTAGAGTCAAGACGCAGCAGCCTTCAGTAATTTGTGCTTTCTAGTCAAAGCAAGGGGTTCCACACTCAGCCTTCCAAGTCGAGTAAATACTTTACCAGGCGTAAGTGATGCACGGGAATTAGATTAATCCATGTTGTAGGGAGTTTATAAGGTTTAGTACATATATGCAGTTTCAAGAAGAGAGTTATTTTCCATAATCATCTATCTCAAGCATAGGAAGCATATGCATGATTATATAATTAACAGAATATTTGTTTGTCAGTGTTTGGTTAGTGTGCATAATAATATCATTATTAGGCCTTCTGTGCTCCTGTATTATCAGATTGTTATCTCCCTGCTCCTTTAATTCACTGTCTCTGCTTTTTAGATTAATCACTTTGTTTTAATCTGAACATTTTAAAGGTTTTTTGACCATGAAGGGAATGGTTTGTAAACACCAAAGCAAAAGTTATTTTAGAACAGATTTTAACCTTTTTTGTTGTTGTTTTTATTGTCATATCTGGTAATCCTTTTTTAAGGTGGTGTTTTAGTCCCGAATCTTGTTCCAAATCATATTTTTAAATATTTGTTCTATTCTAATCAGCTCTGCATCTCTCAAATTACCTTCACTGTCCCTTTTCCTTCATCATACTGCAGGCAGCATGCTGCCAGCTGAAACTCTCTCATCTTTCACGATTGTCTTCTTCAGCGGTCAGTCTTGCTCACTGCTAAAGTTTACTCTATCAGGCTTTCCTGAAAAGGATGAAAAATGATATGTTGATATTTTCCGTTGTGCCCGCAAACTTTGAATTCAACTAGTTAACACCGTTTTTCCTCCAAGTAGTCAAACGTATCGGGAAAGAATAATTCTCTCCTTTTTTCTCTTTTTTTTTTTTTTAGAGGGACTGAATAATACTTAATCTATCTTGTTGGAAAAAAAATTGGTTTCTAAATAAACAACCCACTAGACAGTTATCCCTTGATCATATGGTATGGAAGACGTCATCTACTTTTCCCCTTGTTTTTCTTTGTGAAACGTGCTTCTTGGGTTTTGTTTTTTTTCCTTTTCAGCACTCTCGGTAACAATCTTAGTAACCTTTTTCAGGACATGCAACACGTGTACAACTTTCCATGTTTCCTATGCCGTTCCACCTCCACTTGCGCCCCTTTGAAAAACAGCCGTATGTAACAGTGCGCTCATTTTCGAGTATTGCCATTTCTTTGCTTCCGAGATTATAATCTATTTTGTGCCTTGCTGAATATGATAAATATTTCATGTATTTCACCCTATTACCATTTTTCTTCTTCCTGCATGCCCTGTATGCTGTTTGTGCTTATTTCGGTGAACATCAGCTTGTTTCTTTACCTAGCCTGGATGCATTCCTCTTGTTTTATAGGAAGTAATATATGAGTAGTGATAATTCTGCTCCTCATAGGTTTATTGATTCGCCTTTTCTTTGTTCAGAGTCCGTGCTATTTTGTGTATTACAGAATGGGTGTTAGCCCCCCCCACTTGCCTACTTTGGCGGCTGCTTCAAGTTTGTATGTGCAGTTTGGTATGGGGTTTTTTTTTGTTGTTTTTAAGTTACTACCCTAAACATTTTGGCTATATATTTGCCTGTGTGATAATTTGTGTTTGCTTTGGTTGATGATGCAAGTTTTCCTTTCAGGCACAGTATACTCAAACACTATGCATTTTATCAATAAAGAAGTTTAATTTTTCCCTTATCTCACAGCTTGTACAAACTTGTTGCTTTCAAGTTTGTCTAGTTGGGTTACTTTTTCCCCACTCCCGAGTGCATTGTGGGAAAAAAAGTTATGCCTGTCTCGCAGTTATTTATTTTGTCAATACGTTACCACCTTTCAGCTTTTTCACCTCGTACGGGTGGCCTTCGGGTCCCGCTCTGCAGAGGTGACGCAGGGCAAGTTTTTGTGGCGTCCCGCGTGGCGGTGGGGTTACGAGCACGCAGCGATGTACGTATTGCTCTTACCTAAGGGTACCTTTGCGGGATGATGTGGCCCCACTCATCCTTCTCGCGTGGATGATGACCCCCACGGAAGGGGGGGGGGGACACGACTGCCTCTCACCCAACCTTCGGTCCTTTTAAAAACGTGCCTGGTGCTTTTCGCTCATCGCTGACGGTATCAAGGCGGGGGAGGGGGAGAGGAAAAACTTCTTTCTCCCCCCACGCTGCCTGCTGCCTCCCCGGGGGCCGCCCCCCCCGCTTTCTCCTCCCCACCGCCACCGTTGTGCACCTGCCCGCCGCGGCCGGGCCCGCGCAGCCTCCGCGCCGAGGGGCGGGGGCTGCGCAGGCAGCGCCGGCAGGATATTGTTCAG
>VYZM01024137.1:306710-317760 GCA_013398915.1 Dromas ardeola | reverse complement strand
GGGGGGGGGTGTACTGTCGGTTCTTGCTTCTTTTCCCCCTTTTCTGTCAGTTATTTTATTAAACTAAATTAACATGGCAGTTATTCCCTAAGAAATGCCAGCATAATTTACTGCTGCAAAGGGGCTCAAAATGTAAACCAGATGATAAACTAAAAATAAAAAAGTCCACATTAAGATTTAATTGCACTTCCCTTTCTATATTACGTTCTTATGTAAAATACATTACAAAACAGTACTTTCTTTATCACTTCCTTCACTTTTAACTGAATTTCATTAACAATAAAGAAATATATTGTCTCTGTTTCGGTAATGTCACTTGACAGTTAATCCCTTAACTTGATGTACATGTCTTTAAGATATTTTTTTAATTTTTTTTTTTTCTAAAGAACATGATAGCACTGACTGGAGCCAAGTATTGCACAATCATGTGATTTGCAAGTTTCCCAGCTCGCAGCTTTGCCAGTGCAGGTCAATTCACACCTGCCACACTTATGCCATTCTGGTCCTCATGTTGCTTTTCCTCGGTGATTGTCAGAGGTAGAGAGAGTTGTGCGTGCGGCTTCTTCCTTCCCCCCCTCCCTCCCCGCTCCAAATGTGTGGTAAACCTTGTGCATTGGAAGTGTCTGCTCAGGAATTAAATGGAGTTTAATTTCTGTCCATTAGGAAGCTGCTATCCACATCGCCAATTAAGCCTTCTATTTAAAGGGCGAGGAGATACGTATGTCTACATCTTAATCACTGCTGCGACTGGTTTGCAGAGACCTTCCCTGACTGGTTCAGTTATTACTAGCAGTGGTGGGAGGCACAGAGATCAGTGTGGTTATAAAACCTACCCAAAAGCTGAGCAAATTCTGTAGGTGCAGCAGCGTCACTGTCAGCAGATTTAAAGCTGAGGTACGCCCGTGTTAGGGGACGCAGGGCTGTAGGCATAAAGATGCGTCTGGAGAAAATTACTTGAATTGGTAATAATCTTTTACCTGACAGGAATGAAAGCAAAGCAGGACCCACTTACTGAGAGGCAATGCTAAGAGACGAACACCTCTCACCTTGTCAGACCAGACTCATTGCAGGTCTTCACTCTAATCATAACTTGGAAGAAAAGAGATGCATTTCTCAAACAGACCCTGAGCAAAATTCTCAGAGCTTGCTTCCTCCCCACTTTTTTTTTTCCCCCCTTTTTAATTAATAATTAGTTTCTTCCTTTTCATTTCCAAGAAATGTAGTAGGAAAACCTAAGGCGAGGGTGAGCTTTGTCTCTCTTTCCTTGGACACTTCTTTAAGAACAGCACAAACAGTATCAGATTCGCCTGGTGCCTTGCAGCAGTGATCAGAGGACAGGTTTTTCAGGACAGCAGCAACCTCAGACCTGCCTCACTCCAAGCCATGGAATAAACTACTCAGAAGGGAAAACTTCTGTTCCCCAGGGGTGGGAACACATGAAAGGTTCTCCTCATATACACCTGTCTCTTAATTATTTTTATTTTATTTTTTAAGTGCTAAGATTTCCTACATTGAGAGCAGCAGTTCTTTCGTAAGCTTGCACTGGAAGAGGGGGAAACTGCGCTAAAGCATAATCTGTGCCTGGCTGTGCCACCTTTCCAAAGGATTTGATACTCTTTAGTAAACTGTCATGGAGAAGGATGGGTTTCGTGACGATGATGAACTGAGGGACATGCGAAAGACACTAGTGTCAAGGGCCTTTCTAGGGATGGAGAGGAGATTTCAGCTCCCTAAGTTTACGTAGTATATTTGTATTTAAATCAGTGTATCTAGACTCTCTCAGAATTGTGGGGGGTTGTGTGTGTGTATGTGTGTATATATATATATATGCACACACATGTATCACAATAAAATCCCACCAAAATATACTTGCCAGCCAGTATGTCCCCAAGGTCTTAAAGTTGTGTTCCTTATTCTGCACTTTTTGTAGGGAGGAGCTTTGTTTGCTAAACCTAATCTAGCTATGCGTTCTTCATTTATATGTTTTAATATAAGGAGGAACTCAGAAAAAAATTTGAATAAATAAATCCTCAAAGTGCATGTGCATATTCCATATGGAAAGTTAGCCTGAACATTTCTTTTTCGAGATACGTTCATCGAATCTTACATCTTTTTATGAATTCTTCAGAGCATCTATACTTTTCACAAACTCTTGTCAGTGAAGGGCAGCAACACAGAGGTGAAACTAGTATCTTGGCTAACATAACTGCTTAAAATGTCACCTTCACATGATTTTACTTAGCAGAAGTTAAGAATCTATAGCAAAATTCATACTATAACTCATTTTTCTCCTGACAAATTTTTACATTTTTCTGAGGACAGAAAGTAGTTTGTTTGTGTGCTTTTAGCAGCATAAATATCCTCATAGAATTTGGGTCTATATGATTAAGAATAATCAGATGTACAGGTGGCTCATAAAGAGGCACGTGGCCTGAAACAATAAATCTGACACTTAACCATTTAAACAAAGGGTAGGCGAGGGATGTTACATTTGGCACTAGAGCGGTGTTTAAGCAAGCAATCAGAGGCACGAGAGATGCACTGACTAGGAGCGGAAATCAATGAAGTTCAAACTAAAATCTAGTCATACATTAAAAACAACAACAAAAAAAAGGGTACATATCTAGCAAAAGAGATTACCGTGGGATGTGGTGAAAGATCCAGCACAAGAAGTCTTCAGATCAATATCAGCTGTTTACTCTAGCTCAGCCACAGGTAACTTGGCTGAATTCAGAAATTGCTGTATGAACTCTTTATGTAGAGTCCAAATAGATGCTCAAAATGGTCCCTTTTGACTTTAAAAATCTGCAAAACTCGTGTAGGAAAAGGAAAAGAGATCAAAGAAAGGGCTTATCCTAAGCACCAAAAGAAATTCAGCAAGACAACTGTTAGTGCTACTGAGTCTGATGACTTCTTGTCTGGACATTGTGCCTTAGGGCTCAACTTCATGCCAGACATCTGATGCTTTGCCTAGCAGAACGCTGGAATCCGAGAAGAGACTTGCTGAATATCGTGTCCTATTTCCCAGCAAGGAAATCTTCCTTAACGTGGTGGATAACGCTAAGCAATTTTGAAGAGCCTTTTACAAAAACTGTAGTGAAAACAACCATTGCAGCTGGTTGAAGATAGAACAATTATCAACGTATCTATCAGGAGAATGGATATACTTATTTTTTGTGGAAAAGTTTTACATGCCCAAAGCTGAATTTCATGCATTCATAGATCTAAAATGTTCCCTATCACACTCAGCATTTGCATTAGGATAGCATTTGGAAGCATGTGCATTATGATTAGCATTTCCAGATAGGGAACAAGTCAGAAGCATTCTGACCTGGCTGGAACAGAGTGGTTGGAAATAAAAGCAATCCACCTGAGAGGAAGGCTGAAGGTGTCTCTTACTCCGGATTTTCACCAGATCAGTCTGTGAGATCTCCAGGGCCCCACCTACCCCAGCCTTTATTCCTGTACAAGAAATGCTGGTTTGCCCTGTCCACATCTGTTGTGCATGATCTGGATTGTCCTCCTGGGCTTCAGCTTCCTCTAGTCTTGTTCCTTGTGTCCCGAGGAGAAGAGGTGAGCGTAGGCGTGCAGGCTTCACAAAGTGCATTGCCTTGTGAAGGAATAGCAGCAGCCTGGAGAGGGAAATGGTTGGAGCTGAGGACCCCATTTCCACGTTACAGGACTGGGAAGGAAGGATGGAGCTTAGCCTGGAGTAGCTCAGCTCTGGTCCTATGAACTTGAAGTCCACCTGTGGTTGGAGCACGACATCTGGGTTTAGCTGCGTCCAGCAGAAATGCTGCCTGTGCGCCTTGAAGTGGCTTTGTGATGGGCACGGAAGTAGGAGCAATGGGGAGAGCCCTGGAAAACGTGCATTCCCAATTCAAGCTGAAAGAACAGTTTAAAGCAATCTGCTTGCTTCATAAAAGCTTTTTCGAACAGATTCCTGGCTAAAATGGATAGTGTTTTCCTTACCCACGGAGCTCTCTGGATTCAGAGCTCTTCTGACAAAGGCACTTGCAGAATCAACATCTCCACCCCTCAGAATATAGGACCATTTTCATTCCATGAAGTAAACCAAGAATTAACTTATCAATTATTGATTATTTTGCATTTTGTATTTTATCCAAGTTGATTTTAGGAAGTGTTTAGCCAGGACTTTTACTACTAAGTACCTGCCATTTACAAATAGTGTGCAATAAAAATAGGGATTCCTAAAAAGATTAGTGTTGGCCATCTGATAATGAAGACGAAAATGTCTTATGTGTCCTTATCTTTTATAGGTAAAGGTTGTGACTTCTTTTTCTTCCTCTTTTTTTAAGTCTGAGGCACTATGCCATAAGGCTTGTAAAGCAGTTATGAATTTCTTCAAATCTGAGTTAACATTTCCCACCTACCTATCTTTCTCTCTTTTAAGCTTTTAACCTTTGTAGATATAAGACTAGTATCTTGGGAAGCAGCTTTTTATTTGAGCTTTATTTATATCCGTCAGTGGGAGATGCTCGGAAAACATTGGGAGAATGCTGCTCTGTCATGCAGCAACTGGGAATTTACATTACGAAATGGTAAAAATAGTGCACGGATCAGTTCCTTTAGATGCTGAATCTTCATTTCTGATTTTCAAAAATCTTCTTGTGTGTGGGTATATTTCTATACATATGTAAGTATACATATATATGTGTGTGTATATATGATTGTGTTTCTTTTTGTTTTACGTCTTCCCTCATTACGTTCACCGTAGCTTTAGGTTTATGTTAATATGTACTTTTCTAATACTTAAAGACAACATAAGGCAGAAAAGGGGCAGGAGATAATTTAGGCTATACAAGGATAGGAGAAAAAGAGGAGGAAAGACGTGACTGTGTATTGGAAGAAAAGCTTGTGCCATCGTTTAAAATCTGCCTTTAGGCAGTTTTAACTTATATGACCAGCATTTGCCATGCAGATCCTTACTTCTCCTGACCCTGGCAACGGTATGGAGGTCAGATAGCCATCCAAGTGCAATGCCAAAGGCACAAACAAAAGTTTTTTTCTTCTCTGTCCATCTGTGGGTTTTTCCCTTATCCTGCGTGTTTATAGGGCATATGACAACAAATTCCATTGCATTACTTGTTATAGTTCAAGGTAATGGACCAAGGAATTTAACATAATTCTTCATATGCAATTAAACTGTCCATTTCATGATTCCTTGTCCAAAAAACAGCCAGTGGCTGGATATATTTGGTCTTTTATTCGGGGTGGCAGATGATAATTCTCTGCCATAGCAGAACACTAGAAACAACGCTTTGCCGTGGTTGGGTTTTTGCAGTATGTGGGCTGGCGTAGGCTCAGGCAGGCTAAAATATTTTGATTTGGGGGATAATCTTGCGTTATCTGGTCAGGGCTTGAATGTTCCCTTCTCATTTGAAAAATGTTAACGTGGAGCCTCCTGAGAAGTAAGCGCTCCTAAGAGTTCGGCTTGTATTAAAACCGATGCTTGTGATTTCTACGCAGACAAAAGCCACTGATAGTGGCTAGGATCGGGGAAACAAAGTTCCTCTGTCCTTTATGAAAAGATCTCTCCCCCCCTGCCAAATCTTTAAGTTCTGTTCTGCAACTTTATCACTATTCAAACTAGGTCTAGGGACAAAGGCTTGTAGCTTTTCTCCTTTTTTTTTTTCTTTTTTTTTTTAAAGGCGTGTTAGGGTTGCAGCATTGGAACGTGCTACCCTGCTGGTGTCTAGGGATGTAAAGTGGAGGATTTATGGAAGAGAAAATAGAATAGAGCCTTAAAAGTTTGGCTTTAAAAAATGGAGCCAGTAGTTTGACAGATTGTTCAGTAAATGTTCATTTTATTGAGAATTATAAAAAAGGTGCTTAACGCCTCTGTGCCATTAATATAATACATTAAAAGGTTACTGTCAAGATTAGTGTTTCAGCTCTGAAAATTGACTGTAGGGTTTATGGGCAGCACTGCTCATATTCTGCTTGGAAGATGAGGTATCTTCTACTTACCACTTGACAAAACCATTATGCTGTTACAAGGCTTTCTACTGAAAAACTTGATAAATAGTAAAACATAAATAAAATCTTGTTTGAAAAGCGGGAGAATAGTTCCTGTTTGTCTTCTAGCCAGATTTAGCAGATGCGGGTTTGAATGTAAAACAGTTGTGAAAATAGCCAGTGTCAAACTAGTGCAAAATTAAACTTGTGGGGTGTTCTGTTTTCAGTGTCTGGTATTGTTGAAGCACTCCATTTCAAAAGCATGCATTCCTTTCTACAGAAAAAAAATCAGATTCCTTAGTTGAAATTAATTAGCATTCAGAAACCAGATAGCATGTTTTTGGGTATTCATGAGATCTCTGTTTGAAAAAATGTTTTTAACTTGTAGAAATGTGTTGCAACACACAGATGGGAAGAAAAAGAAAAAAAAAATCTCTTTAGCAAGCACTGTGTGTAAAAGGAATATTACATTTTGCACGCTCCTGATTACCCTGTGTAAACAGTTTTTGACATCTGTCTTTATAGTTTTCGAGGAGAGGAAGACTTTGTTAAAAGAACCATTTTTATACAGCAGTCACCATTTCAGTCTTGCTTTACCTGTATTATGAAAGCAGATGGTCTGCATGTCTTTTGAATATTTATAACTATCAAAAACAATCTCTTGCTATTCACCCTTAGGCTTATGAGATGTCAGGACTGTTCTGGTTGAAAAAAAATCATCTTGGGTGTTTACAGAAAGAGGATTACATTAAGCTGAAATGACTATACATTTTCCAGTTTAATATTTGTCCATCAGCTGTTTAATCGTATTTAGATAATTGTGTAAATAAGTTGTTGCAGCCCTTGCCCCTTCCACTGAGCAGGCTTGAAGCTTTAAACACCGATGAATGAGTTGCAAAAAAGCTTGGATTTTTTTTTTTTCCTAGTTAAACAACCCGGAAGGCCCAAATAAGTTTTGGTTACAGCGCTCCTTCTGAGGGAAATGTTTCATTTGCAGAGGAATCCCCGATATCTAATTTTGCTGAGCTGTTTCAGGGGGCTGCTGTGTCTGTTACTCTCTGCTAAGTCTGTTAGTATGTATTTGTTCTGTGCAAATACTGCAGCCCAACTACCCCTTCATGAGGCATGAAAACAACCTCATTCTGCCCATATAAAAATAATTTTAAGGTTATTTAGGGGAAGTTTTGGGATTGTGGGGGTTAAAAGCTTTTTTGACTGGAAGCTGAGCAATCACTGATAACAGATTTTGCTGTGGTTGGTTGATTTGGCAGAAAAGCATGAACAGTTTTGGTTTAGATGATTGAATTAACCTGATTAACATTGTTTTTGTTGTTTTGCAAAAAGGACAACAGTATACTTTTAGCGATGATCGAACAATACTTCACCTGGTTGGAGAGCAGCGTTAGAGGCAATGACTCAGAAATCCCTCCCTGGTAGCACCTGCAGCGGTGGCCGCAGCGACCAGCCGGCACCAAAGGCTCGGGTCCTTCCCGTGTTTTGCAGGACGCACCTTGCATTAGATTCTGGCACAACACGCAAGGTGTCTGATGCTACCATTTTAACGGGCTTTATTTGATGAAAAGGGTTCGTGTTGAGATTTAAGATCTTTCCCCAGGGAAGTTCCCCAACTTCTTTGAGAGATGATGGTGTCTGGTTTTCAAATCTCTGGTATTTAATCTTCCCGAGAGAATGGGATTCAGTTCAAACTGCGCTGGGTGAACCTCAGCTGAACTTCAGAACGAATTCTACCCCTACCTCCACACAGTTGTTGGATGCCTAATTATAATTAACTTATTTGGCTAAAAAAAGAGCACTTGGGCTGCAGCAGATGGTATCATTCCAGAATAGTGGGATTTCTGTGAAAGTGGCACCATTTCAGATGAGATCTCCTGATTCTCAGAACAGGACTGCAAGGGATGTGGCTGGGGGGGAGGGGAGGGATGTAGGGAGGGGGGAGAGGGAAATTTGGGATCTTGGAGTCTCGCAATGTTAAGACTGTGGGTCTGTGACGAGTTTTTGCATTCTATCAATTTTCTTTGCAACGTGTGAAAAAGAAATCAGATGATGAGTGGTGAATGGGATGCATTTGAATATTTGTATGATATATTTATATTCGTCATCCTTGTACATGGAAAGCATCTGCCTCTGTGCCTCACAGATAAGGAATGCCCGCGTACAGTAGTATCTGAATAGGATGGGTTTCAAATACAATCAATTTCTTGATAAGTACAAGCCAAGACGTGGGGACCTTCTCACGTATAACGACCTGGGAAATAAGAAAAGCTTCAGTGTGCCTCCAGTCTAGATCATGGATCTCTGAAGACCACCAACTCATAGGGTTAATCTTCATGTTTAGGCCCTGAGCACAGTGGGCATTTGTATATGTAGATTGCCATTAAAACATACAGGAATTCTAAAGCAACAGGAATTATATAGGAATTTCTATAGCAAGTGCATCTCTCTGCACTGACGTGACTGCAGGTTTGATGACAACATAATAAATAAAGCATAGAAACAATGAAATTCAATGTTGTCAAGTTATTTTCTGAGTTAACAAGGTAGTAATATTTTATCTGGCTTGTAAAATTTTGCCTTCAGTGAATTAGTAAATAAATCATTGATTCCTCCTGATGAGGATTCTTAGCGTAGGTAATATCACTTGAACGTTTGCATGAAGTGTTCTCAAAGAAAAAGCAGGATAATCTTCATTTAAAAATGTGTTGATAATGTCTGTGGGGTGGTTGGTTTTTTTTATCAACTTTCAAGAGCTGGAGCAAAATCCCAATATTAGCCATCAGAGCCTGAAATTCACATTGTGTCAAAGCAGCTAAAATTCCTAGCAGTGTTATTTAAACAGACCAGTCCCCTATTTGGTTGTAAAATAAAGTAACTGCATTAAATTTATTCCTGAAGAAGCAGGGGATGTCACAAACTGCTATCTCATTGGCATATCTTCTTTGTAAAGTGACATGGAAGGGAGGACTAGGAAATCCTAGACAAACATCTTCATCAATAGTAGGTAATTTACTGAAATTATTATCGATACACATGTTTTCATACTTACTAAAGTTATTTGGGCAGGAGAAGACATCTGAAAGGGGCAAAGTGAAATGAGAGAAAACCACCTTGAAGGCTGAAGGACATCCACAAAATAGGCACAAGCTGATATGGGATGGTGGCCCATTACATCTGCAGTTCCTCATTTTACACGTGCAGATCTGCAGTGACTGTACGTGCGTATAATTTACCAGTTCAGATCCAGAGGACTTTCTAAATCACACCTTAGGTATCATGTGCCCATGTTTAAAATGGCGTAATCTGTAAAGGAGCTTAAACAATAATTTTGTAAGTATTAGCCATTAATGATACAGCTATTATATTGGAAATTGAAATCGGGTTCAGCTGAGCTTGGTTTAGGTCATTCAGGCTAGAGTTGCCAGTAGTCTATTAAGATTTCATTCTCCTTTTATACCACTGACAAAAGGCTTCTAGCTGATTTCAGAAATGCTAGATGAATATCAAGGAATGGTAAGAATTTTGGTGATTCAGAGAAACATGAAAATAGCTGCCTGGCGAGTAGAGGTTATCCGCATTTGGCATAAATAATACTGCCTCACTCTAGCAGCTCTGAGCCTCCACAAATAGCATGTTACTGAGGAATAAGTTAGAAAATGGTTATCATAAACTTTGCTAAGATCAATAATGAAGGTTTTACTCAGAAGCTGAACTAGCCTTGTAAAAGAAGACTTACAGTAATATTTATTGCATTTTTACTCCAGATTCTTTCTTCCAGTGGTTATTGCAGTTTGTGTAACGAAGGGTTGATGCTGTACATTGATTTTATGACAGCACAAATACAGCTAAATGTTACGTGCTGAATGGCGAAGAAACATAATAATCAGGGCTTTGTCTTCTCGACTGTCATTGTTTTCTCAATATGCTGGACAATTCCTGTAGTTAAGCTAAAAGTAACTACTTTCCACATAGAAATCTGAAGGGTGGCAAAGTTCAGTCTGTTGAAATTACATTTGCTAATTTTGTTGTTCATACCTCATATACTGAGTATAATTTTGAAGTTGGAGCATTATCTCATTTTGCAAGGCTTAGTCTTAATTGATTTTGTAGAAGAATGTACTGGAACTGAAAGTTTTATGCATTGTAAATTCCACTATTTTAAAATTGGTCAAAACTGAGCAGAAGGTAAATTTCTCACTGTAGCTATCTGATATCTCGAGAACCTTTGAGAAAAAAATCATCTCTATCATCCTTTAGTCTGTTTTACAGCTAATATTCAGTTACAGAATTAGACATGACAATGAGAGCTTTTCATAAGGCTGTTTCTGCGAATCACTTAAAATACCCTGTTTAGGAAAAGCAAGGCTGGATTCATTTTGGGTTGTTACATACATATTTTATTCTACTACAGACCCCCTTATTTTATCCTGCTAATAGGATATCGGGATACACTTTCACCATACGATTTTCTGGGATCTCCCCTGTGATAAGTGGCACAAAGGGAATGGGTCTGGATAACTTGGGGCGTTGTTTGCATTTCTGGAGTCAGCGTAGGATTTGTATGCCTGTAAACTTGTGTGGGTACAGGATGGGTCAATCAAATTTAAAACCAGAAGTAGTATGAACAAAACGCACTTTCAAGATTAGCATCTTCCGTCCAGAGCCCATCCCATTGCCTGATGTTTTGTGGTCGATAACTTTGTTCTTTCCTTAGTACATCTGCTTTTTTTGCTCCCATTTACAATATACCTTGGTTTGTTTTTATGCTCAATTAATGAGTTTTTTAAAAGGCTTTGGACGGTAGGATTAAAGATGCAATATGGTTCTCAAACTCTAAAAATATAATGGTTTCAACAGTTGAAATAATTTCTGCTTTGACTTGTACTGCTCTGTATTACAGATTATTTTTTTTTCTTCTCCCCTTTTCACACAGAGTATGATTTCTTCCATTGTGAACAGCACTTACTATGCAAATGTCTCAGCAGCAAAATGTCAGGAATTTGGAAGGTGGTATAAACATTTCAAGAAGGCAAAAGATATGATGGGTAAGCAAAAA